>PVJL010004553.1:0-127070 GCA_004026885.1 Lyroderma lyra
AAACTAATATATTTATTATTTTCTCATGACTGTCCACATGCATTTTTTGTCCTGCTTCCTCACCACCACCTTGGATTAACCAAGGGTAGGTCCTATGACTTCTAGTCATTCTCAGGTGCTGGAAAACCTCAGATTATGTTAATCTCCAAAGAGATTAGTAACAAAATATTCCGTCTTATGCAATAATTTTCAAAGTTCATCCAAATTTTACTCAAAGTTAAACTTCTTCCTTCTTTCAGTTTTGGATATCTGAAGCCAGGAAAGAGTACTAGGGTTTTTGGCTTTTTAATTCTTTATTCTGCTAGCACCCACATTCAGAACTGAAAAAGGGCAAAAGTAAGAGTGTTATGAGAAGAGTATCTTTCTCACAGGTACTTTCATGAGTTGGCTTCAGAAATCCCTAGACTGGACAGCTGTCAAAAACTGACGGTTGCTCCCATGTTTATTTTCATAAATCCTGTGGAAACTCACTACGAGATAAGTCATTCATAGTTCCCTTGATTGGGGAGAATGCTTACTTCTGGGTATTCTTAATTCCTAACTTAGCACCTGGGTATTCAGGAATACTACTGGATCTTTTTCTGCCAAGTGTTCTGAAACTTGAACGAGGTCTTCTAGGAGAGAGCTTTAAAACAACTTTTGCTTCTAGAACTTGTGTTCTATATACAATCAACAGAAAAAGCAGCTTTTAATTTATCATTTGTAGGAATTAATCAATAGTCAAATGCAGCCTCTTTCTGTTTGGTGCCTCATAGGGTGCTCCAGCTTCAGCCTGTTTTTATTTTTTATTTTTTTAAATTTTCCAGACATGAGTTTGCATCTCCATGGGTGTAAGGGTGGGGGATACAGAGGTGGCACTCTCAACATACCAAAAATACTCTCAAAAGAATATATAGTAGACTTTCCATTAACCAGAACTCAACCAGTGAAATCTCAAGCAACTGGCAATTATTTTTTGTTCCAGTTAATTGAGAGTCTACTGTATTTTCTTAATTGACCGCTGAACTTTTTAACTTTACTAGTGCATATTTTTAATTAAGTGAGAGACTAAGAGGCCCATCCTTAGATTAGTGACTCAGAACTCACTTTGAATTGTGGGACTGGTTGATCCTTCCAATTTTTAAGACCCCCAAAGACATTAAGAATATAATAATTACCTTTTTGTGATCTCATTAACCTAGCCAGGGTTTTTTCACAAATCTCTATATATTCTAATATCATATAAACTTTTTGGGTGACATAAAAATTACTGAGTTCTTTAAGAACAAGTGTAGAGGCTGGCTTAACCATCTTTTTCTTGCCTTAGACCCATTCATTACTCTGGCTTCTAATTTGCCTTTTAGAAAAAGGCAAATTGTTCACATTTTAACACACTAGACTTTTGGAAAAGAAGAGGTAGAAGGGACTATTCAAGAAAGATTACTTGCAAGAAAGCAGATCCTCTTTATTACAGCTATACTGTATCAAGCCATTCTGCAAACAGACTGAGAACTCCCATTTATCTGAACCTTTATTTCCAGCTCTTTGGGAATTTCTTCCCTTACTGTTTTGTTTATTTGGAGTAATACTACTCATGCTTCAGGATACAGGAAATATATATCTTCTATGTATTTTTTTCTCAAAAGAAAAACTTTCTCTCTAAAATGTAGTCCAACAGTATTTTATACATATTTTGTTATACTTGTTTAACATAATCTCTTTTCCTTACAAACCGTTAGATTCTTGAGGTGCCAGATCATGTATAATACCTATTTGTTTTCCCATTTCCGATCACATTGTCTAACATATCACAAATGTTGACTGGGGCATTTGGATGTTAAAAAAGTCATTAAATAGCTTGAAAAGGTACATAAAAATATTGCAATTTTTAAAAATTATGTTTCACTCTAAAATATAATGATAGTTGAATATAGTGAGATGAACATTCAGATATAACCTGAATGCAATTTGGTTTATTATATTTGACATAGATTCTCCTGACTTTTACTCATATTTTTAATTCAAAAAATGACAACATTCTGATTACTCATGATGCTATGAGTGAATCACTAAAGTTTATTAAGAGAATAATAACCACTGATTTTTATTGCTTTGACCCTAAAGGAGCCCATTCTTTTCTTAAATTAGATTGACAATGGCTAAAGCACAGTATCAACTGTGGCATTTCACTATGCTTTGGAGGCCAAGTCAGCAGATGGTTATTCCCAAAGGCACTTACTCTTATTGCAGAAGGAATAAACTCTTGATTGCAAATGGTTCTAGTTTACTAAAGAAAGACAGTGGTCATTAGTGAGTATGTTGTACTGAAAACAGTCATTATACTAAATGAGACATTCTATTTATGAAAGTTCAAGTTAGATGTTATGCTTGGTAAAGGCTTTTTAGAAGTCAAATAAAAAGATAAATATAGAAAAAATAACCCATTTCTGTTTATGATTTATGCATTACTGAGTGTTAAAAAAATAAGCTTAATCTTTGCCTCAGACATCCTCTGCAATAACCTTGTCATACCTAATTCTTTATCTCAGCCTCAATCCCTTCAACAAAATAGTATTTATTGCATTCCTACTATATAAAAAACAAATTTGCAATGCATTGTAGAGGAAATAGGATAAAGTACGAAATAAAATCATTGCTTCTGAGAATTCCTGGTGGTAGAAAAATACATAACTGCACAAAATAAAGTAAAATAAAAGAATTAATTAAGTGCTTAATAAATGACAATGTTAGAGATGTGGAGAGTCAATAAGAAGTAGCAAAGGATTACTTCAACAATAGGATGAAAGTTGAGTTAAAAACTGAAAAAATAACTTAAATAGAAGACTAGAGAAGGATGAAGAATGCCTTGTATATAAACACAAAATAGTATTTTAATCATCTAATCTCCACAGTGTATTCAGAGGAGAATTAATTTCTCTTGCCACTCGAGGGGTGGAATATGTCATCTATAACATAAGTAAGTGGTAGAATTTTAACCTTTAACAATCTACAATCTGTTTAAATTAATCTTGTTAAAAAAAACTCACATGATGTACACAGCACAGAGCTCTTCCATGGCTATTATTATCAGAATTCTGGCATCATGAACTTGGCTATTATGCCAATAAACCCTCTTAAAGAAAACTTTTCCTGCTATAGCCCCACTGCAGGATTTTACCTTAAGCAGCTAGATTCCAATAATGTCCACTGAGTCTTCTTCATTCCCTACCTTACTCATAATTACAATTTATGTGAGCAAGGAAGGATCTAAGTGCAGCTAATACAAATTTATTATTTGGATTGCCCTAAAACCTGCAATCTGAGTTTGGTTATGCTTAAACAATGTTTCTTTTCTTAAAAGAATTTTACGAATGACCAGTATATATAAAGAAGAGAATGAAACAGGGAAGACTAGGAGATGTAGTTGGGTTGAATTATTGTAGAGCATCAGTGTGAATCTTCATATATGAAAGCTGTCCAGAAAGTAATCAGCCGTGTAATATGAAAAATGGAGGAATTTATGGCTGGATTTTTTTCCAGACAGCCCTTGTATTTCTGCCACTGGGCTGTTAGACTTGCATCATGAATGATGCTTCTTATTTCACAATCAATGAGGTCTTTCCATATGAGGGTTCTTACACTTGGATTCCCACTAAGTTGCACTGCATTTGCTTCCCTGCATATACATACCCTAACCCCTTAACTTAAGCTGGCTTTATGATATGTGTTCATTACAAAGAGTTTGATCAAGTGTTCACTAGAGGTCCTTGAGGCCCTTTGTATATGGTTTTCTCTCTGCCTGTAATACTTTTTACTCTTCTAATCTTACCTTCAACTAGCTGATATATATTTATTTTTTAAGACTTAGCTCAGGTCCACATTCTTGGTGAAGTCTTTCTAACCATTCCAAAAGTTGCTTAACATGACTTCTTATAAACTTTGATTTTACTCTGTGTCACATCCATTGTCACATTTATCACACTATCATATGGCCCAGTATATATCTTTTTTCTATCAGACAGCAAATTTTTTGAGAATAAGTACACTACTGAACTAATTGTTATATCTCTGGAACTTATAAGATAGTGTCTCGCTCACCATGTAGAAACTCCAGTTAATGGATGAATAAAAATGGCAGTGCCTTTAAGCATTTAAATATTTGAAAACTGAGAAGTTTAAGATGTGAGCAATACATTTTATGATTCTACTTTCATCTAGAGGAGTTTGACAACAAAGAGTCATTAATACCAACATAAATGAAAATTATTAAAATAATTAATCTCATGGAGATTGTCAAATAAATACTAAGTTAAAGTGGGAGGTTACATGAATTGTTGAAATAACTAGAATAAACTTAGTGATACAGAGCTAATGTAGAGATAATATGTATGTTACTTTGAATTGTGTTTTGAAAAAGTCATTGTTATGTTAACTTAATGTCCAGTAAGTTATCACTATAAATTTACAAATTTATATTCTGCTAGAATTTATAATATAAATTTGATTTATGACAAGAATAACAGATTCACTAGATTCTCAGATTATACAGACATCTTGTGCACATTTCTGAATTGTTCTAAAAATAGCATATTTCTGAACCAGTCTTAAATATTCTGCCTATAAGAATTTTTATGACAATATTAATGGATTTAAGTTATTTCTGTGGCTAAAGTATCCATTTTATGTTGAGAGAAATTATTTTAACATTTTAATAGAAAATGTCTTTAATGTCAAATATATCCTTTATGGCTATACAGATTTTTTTCCCCCTAAAGTTTATGAAATCAAAATGCTGAATAGTAAAGTGAACATATGCCTAAATTCCTTAACTGTTCAGGCTCTTCAAATACTCTCAAAAGCCTTCTTCATCTAACCTTGTCTCAAATTTCATTGCAATGCTTGCCAATCAGTTACAGACTTTGGCCCCATGTCACTTTTATCCCATTGGATGATTGTCATGGGAGCTGCCCAATGGTGCGCTGCTAATGAGGCAGCTTAAAGAGCAGCTGGGGATGTGCAATTGCTGGATTAGGGTCAAGGCCAGGAGAGAAAATGGATGAGAGAGGAAGTCTGAATGACTGCCAACAAGCAGGGGTTCTATTATCCTGCTAAAGCAGGACATTCATTACCATCTATTGTAACATAATTTGGGCTCAGTCAAGCTGTCTCTCCCTCACGTTGAATTTACAATTCATAAACCACAAATGGTCCAAAGGGTGCATTGTCTCTTGTGGCCACGTAACCCTGGGTGAGGGGGAAGCATTGCAGGAATGAATGAGCTTTGAAGTCTCTAGTGTGAGCAGTGTCAGGGCCAACACCTTGTTCCTTGGATCTGTGACATAAGTTGTAGGCACCATGCCAAAATAGTTCTGCATCTCTCTGGAGCAAGTTTGCTCATTAAGCAAAGATAAAATAAAAAGTCTTGGTTTATCCTTTGCAAAAATCAAATCCTAATGCTAATAGCCGATATCTCCATGCTAATTTCCTCTACTTACCACAATGCAACAGAATAGTTTATTTTTCCATAAGGATGCAAATCTTTGGTTTTTTAGACCAAGTTTTTCCACGTGTCAGAGAATGATCAGTAGGTTTGTGTTATTTCTACAGTTGAAAAATGACATGACTATAAAATTGTCTCACATGTCTTTCTTTTCTCTCATCACAAAGCTTCCTTTTTACTAGAACAAATGTGCCTCTCCTTCTTCCTCTTCCCCTCTCCTCATGCCCCTGCTGATCTTTCTTCAATTGTGCTGCTTATAACCATTTGGATTCAGTGCTAAAACCTACCTGCCATCTAAACTAATGGGAACATGGTGTTATTGTCTATGTGCCTTACTCAGGAAGGCAAATGAGCTTGGTGAAAAGACAGCAAGTAAAGTAATTCAGAGCAAATTAACCAAGGTACAGTGGAAATAGTTAATCACTGTAGTAAAGTAAGGGGGAAAACCATCTATCACCTTTGTTCTAGCCTGATTGATAACAGGAAACTGGTTATCTTAGTCTGTGGGATGAAAGTACTAGAAGTACAATTGTACTTCCTTTACATCTTCTTAATATGGCTTTAACAAAGGTGATTTTAAAAAATTGTTCTTGCATTATTTCTGGGGCGTGTGTGATAGTTCAATCTAGATTGGCTTCTTTCTTCAGGTGCTAAAATTTCATCTTACATTTATAACTATTTCACATGTGATTGCCTAATGTAATTCATCTTAATTATTTCCATGTATGCTTTATAGAAATATTGTCTTATTAAAATTTTGTTTTGTCTTAAAATGCTAACCAAGATAGGTATTTCAAACTGCCAACATAGACCACAGTAAATGACAGATTAGCAAAACCTGCCAGTGATTCTTCCAAAAAATCACTTTATGAATGTGTTTACAAATTTAAAAATACACGTTGCCTTATGTAATTTTTGGAAACAGAGAGAAGAGCCTTTTAATGGATACAGGTAATTTAATATGATCATTTAACATATTATAATAATAACTTGGATACCTAACAATAAACAGCCACATTTGGATCAACAAGCTCTGCAAACTCTTAACAAAGCCATCTTTACATGAAGTGCTAAACACTGATTGCGTGTGTGTGTGTGTGCTTGTGTGAGTGTATGTGTGTTGAGGGTGGGGTTATGTACTGACATTTCTGGTAGTTTAAGAAAGTTGATTAATTATAATATTTCCTTTTACTTAAAATAATGTGGTTTATCTGTGGATCACTGATCTAATAAAATACCTATTTTTGATGTTAATACAACCTATATGAATGAATGTTTGGTAGACCTTTTGAGGATGTGGATACTAAGTACTGAAATCTGTGAAATCTAATTTTATTATAATATATTGAATAATACATATGGCTATGAATAATTTTGTCCTATATTTTAGAAATAGTATTTGTGTCAGATTTATAGAGATTACTTTATTGAGGTGAAGTTTCCATTCTTAATTTGTTCATGAAACAAAGTTATACCTTGACTCATATTTAATTGTTCTTTAATTAACATGGAGTCTATGTTAGGTTGTAGATATATTCTCAGGAAATATTTGCCTATAAAAATGGACAGAAATGGAGGGACAGGAGAGAGAGAAACAGGAAGGGAGAGGGAGATGGAAGATGATTTTATAGCTGTGAGTAAATTCTAAATTGTTCTGCCATTGGAATTTTCTTTTGTTTGGGATAAAATGATTGGTAGAGTATAAAAATGTATAGGTAGAAACTGATCTAATCTTACTCAATGTAATGAAAATGGTGAGAAGATTCTTGATCTCTGGCATAAGCTCAAGGGTAAAGACAAAGTTGCCAGTGATTCTGGGTTGCATAAACCTTTCCTGCAGAAAAGGTTCATAGATAGGCTTGGAATAAAAATGTGGGTAGAGTTTTTAAATATGATTTCTCCACAGGAACTTTAAAATCTTTTTTAAAATTACAACAACCATGATATACTTAGTAAATTTGTAAATGTTGAGTGAAGGAGCTGAATACAGCAAAGGGCAGAAACAAAATCAGCTCTAGATGAGAAGATACATGGATTATTAAGACCATGGCTCTCAGACATGCAGTAACACATCTGAAGCGATCATGTGTCCTTTAAATATCACCAGGACACTTAATAATTAGCTACTACTCACATGCTTCCCATATATATTACATTTGGGTAATAATAATAATGGCTCACATTTAGTTTTTTACTGTGAAACATGTAGTATACTGTTTTAATCCTCACTGTATACCTCTTCAATAAGGGAAGTATTTTCCCATTTTTCCCCCAAAAGAAAATGAATGCTTAGAGATAGTTTAAGTAATTGCCTTTAGTCACACAGCATTTTTGTTTTATTTTGTTATTTTGTTTTCATTGTTTAACTTATTGGGGTGACATTTGTTAGCAAGAATTACATAGGTTCCAGGAGTACAATTCTGCAGTGCATTGTCAACTTGATGTATAATAATTCACCACCTAGTGTGACTTCTCTTTCCATCTCCATATATTTAGCTCCCCCTCCCTCCTCTCACACCCCTTCCCCCTTCTCCCATACCCTCCCCCACTTGTCCCCAAATAAATATTAAACTACTGATTGTGTCTATGGGTTTGTTTGTTCATTTTTTCTTTGTTGCTTTCAATTTTATATTCCTCATATGAATTAAGTCATACAGTTTTTGGTTTTTTCTGTCTGGCTTATTTTGCTAAGCATGATGAGCTCTAGGTCCATCCATTTTATTGCAAATGGCAATATTTCATCTTTTCTTATAGCTGAGTAATATTCCATTGTGTATATGTACCACAGCTTCTTTATCCAGTCATCTGTCGCAGGGTACTTTGGTTGTTTCCATGTTTTGGCCACTGTGAGCAGCACTGCCATGAACATTGGGGTACATAAGTCTTTGCAAACTAAGGTTTTCAAGTATTTTTGGGTAAATCCTCAGAAGGGGGATTGCTGGGTCATATGGTAACTCCATTCCCAATTTTCTGAGGACCCTCCACACTGTCTTCCACAGTGGTTGTACCAGTTCACACTAGCCACAGCAATCAGGCAAGAGAAAGGAATAAAATGTATCCAAATTGGGAAAGAAGAGATTAAATTGTCACTATTTGCAGATGACATGATCCTTTATATAGAAAATTCCAAAGATTCCAACAGGAAAGTATTAGAAACAATAAATAAATGAAGTCACAGGATACAAAATCAGTGTACAAAAATCAACAGCATTCCTATATACAAACAACAGACCCTCAGATAAAAGAATGAAGGCATCAATTCCTTCTGCTATCACAACAAAAAGAATGAAATACCTGGGAATTAACAAAGAACATGACAGACTTATACACTCAAAACCAGCTTTTAAGTTGTAAAGCAATAATTCAAATCTGGGCAGGCCAGCTCCGTAGCCAATGCTATTAACCACTGAACTAGATTAAAGGGAAGGAAATACTAACGTGTTCCCCTAAGCCATTGGTTCCCAAGTGGTGGAATGTGTACCTTGGGGGTACATGCTGGGCCATACAAGAGTACACAAAAAATAATTAGTAATGGCAAAAAAAACAAGTAAAGTAAAAAAATGCAAAACAATAGTTATGGAACAATAAATGTTAAGTTCAAACCACCATTAATGGAGACACTTCAAAATTAGATCACATTAGCACATGATGATTGGTGAGGGCATGGCTAGGAACCCTTCTCCCAAATTGCTCTTCTACCAATCGTTAGGCACAGTTTCAGAACAATCCATTTGCAACATTTTTAGAACTTCCCTAAACATATAAATAGATTCATAGTGAGACTGTTGGATCAATTTAGTTATTACTGAGTAAAACTAAATGTGTTGTATTTAATTGAGATTCTAAGTAGTTATTTTATTTAATGTTTAACATACTTTCAGTTATTGACAGTGATTTTTAAGTATGTTAGTTGTGAATTAGTGGTTGAAAACAGGAACAGTTAAAAAACCAAAACTTGATGTGGATTATAACCCATCACCAAGTACTTTTCAACATGTGTCTGAAGCTATGAGTATACCCACATGAGGAGATAGAGAAAAGGTACATACCTCAGATACTACACATACAAAAAGTGTATTAAATATAGGTTCTCATTTGTAGGAAATGATGATTGTCCTAAGCCTTTGTGTATTGTATATAGGGAAATATTATCTAATGGTTGCATGAAACCCTGTCTACTCATGCAACATTCAGAAACTAAACTTCCTATATATACAAAGAAATACATTATTTCTGATACTTAGAAAAGTATCTACCTGTTACTTTATACAAAGTGTCAGGAAAGAAAGACAATGAGAATGCAGTTGAGGCTTCATAGTGTACTGCATATCACATAGCTAAATTAGGTAAAAAATGCACCATAACCAAACATTTAATTTGTCCTTGTATTAATAACATAGTTTTTTGTATGTTTGGGGAAGAACATCTTTGCAAAATCAATACTCTCTCTTTTTCACATAATACAATGTCTTGACGAATTCAGGAAATGTCTGATTATGTTGAAGCTATAGTAGTAGATGGAATTAGAAAAAGTAAATCTTTTTCAATCCAGGTCAATGAAAGCGTAAGTGTTGCCGATTTAGCTATTTGTTCATCATCACGAGGTACTTGGTAGGAAATGAAATTGAGGAAAACCTGTGGCTTTGTTACCCATTGATAAAGTGTACCACAGGCAAATATATTTTTCATGCAATCAATGGTTATTTCATTGAAAAAGACATTAGTTGGTCAAATTGTTGTGGTGTATGCACTGATGGAGGCAAGCCTGTGTCAAGGTGCTTAGGCCTACATGATAGAATTAAAGATATAGCTCCTCATGTACCGTGGAGTCATTGTTTCATTTATAGACAAAGTCTTCCATGCAAGCCTCTTCTAGTGAAGTGAAAGATGTCCTGATGAGACTGTAAAAGTTGTAAATTTTATTAAGTCACAACCATGAAACTTCAGATTGTTCAAAGCATTGTATGAAGAAATGAACAGCATTCACAACACATTCCTTTTGCATATGAATGTAAGGTGGCTATCTCATGGCAAAGTACTGACACAGATGTTTAACCTTAGACATGAAGTCCAGGTATTTTTTGAAGACCATTGGCTCCCTCTTGCTCCGAAGTTTCAGGACAGTGATTGGCTTCAAAGTCTTGCATATTTATCAGATATGCTTCTAGAAATAAACACACTCAACTTGGGACTTCAAAACAGCTCAATTGCTACACTCAAAGTAATTGACAATATTGAGTCAATGATTTAAAAATCGGACTTTTAGAAAGCTTGAATAGAAAGAGGTCAGCCTGAAGTTTTTGAAACTGCACAACTTAATTGAGAATGGCTTGTACCTATTCCAAAATGTGAAAGGGAATATTGTAAGTCACTTGGAAGGTCTTAAAGTGCCCTATTATAAGTACTTTCTTAAATGTATTGCAGATTCCTTCAATGAAAAATTCTTCAAAGAAGCTAAACTATCAATCAATGAAAAAGAGCAATTAATTGAACTTCCAACAGATTCTTTTTTAAATTCTTATTTAAAATAAAGCATCTTATTATCTTCTGGACAGGTGTTAGTGAGGAATGCAAACTGTTCAGTGAGAAGGCACTCAAATACCTCTTGCCATTTACTAATATTGAACTGATGGATAGAGCTTTTTCTTAGACCTTTGTAAAAAATAAGTACTGCAACAGGCTTAATGCAAGTCCTGATTTAAGACTGTATCTTGCATCCTTTGAGTCTGATTTCAAGAAACTTAGTGCATCAGAGCAAGCTCAAAGGTCTCACTAACAATGTTTCATTCAGCTAGTAATCTACATAAAAATTACTACAGACTTTTTAGATAACACAAATATTATTATTACTAATAAAAGTTTGTTAAATTCTTGATCATCATAATCAATATTTAACTGTTATGAATGTTGTAAAATTAAATCTGTGTTTTATACTTTTAGTGTAGTAATTTTTCTTTCCTAACTTATTACCCCATTTCCACTATTTTATATTAAGATAGGCGCTGAACAAAAGTTTTAGTATTTAAAAACAGTAATTTTAAAAGAAGAGTACAATTTATAGAAATAGGTTTAAAAGGGATACGCAAGCAGAAAATGTTAGGACTCATTGCTGTAAACATTGCATTTGTGCAAGGGAATGACTTCAATACCAAGAGAAATTTCATCTTTTGGAATGAAGCTCTAAGGGGTAAAGAACAAATAGAAACTTTAAAATGAGAAGAATGATGACCACAAATAGAAGCATGTTTTAACATTACCATTCTTTCATTAAATACATTTATCCACTTAGCTTATAGTAAAAGGACTACTCTATGAACTTCTGGGAAATATTTTTATTGATTTAACACATATTTAAACAGATCTAATATTCCTTTTTCCAACACTTTGTCTTCATTTATTTCTAGTGAACTGTAAAACAATAAATACATATACAAAATAGTTTCCTTAATAGGTTAGAATCTAAAAATTAATGGTCAGGTTTTTCAACCCTCTAAATGGCTGTTAATGAAACACCTTCCCATTTGAAACTTATTGGCAGGTAGGTACAGGTATGAATCAAATATTTCACCTTAAAATTTTAATTTAATGATATGGTTTAGATGATTCCTAATGGATCAGGAAAGTGTGTATGAAAGCACAAATACCCTTATCTCAACCACCATTCCACCACCCATACCCTTACATAAAACAATCATTTTCTCATAGTTAAATACAAAGTTTGTATTCTTAAAAAAAATTAATATGTGAATAGGAATAGCTGGTAACCCCCAACAGCTTAAAAACATATGCCTTTTAATTCTGTCAGTGAAAAAGGAAATATTTTAATAACTATGTTCTTTCTTAGCTCATTAAAATATATTCCCAGAGGCTTCCAAACCCGATTCATATATGCAAACCTCCCAGAAAAACCTCACTAATGGTGACATTAGTGGCACTGGTAATCAGCTGGAATGGAAAATGTAAATGAGAAGTGCTGTATGAATCAGCCTCAATATTATTCTGCTGCTTTTATTGGTCCACTGTGGGTTGGGTTCATTGCTGCAAAAGCTCATCCTGGCTGGATAAAAACCAGAATCAAGTTGCAAACCAAAACAAATGACTCACAAATCAATGCTGACAAAACTGGGAATTATGGAAACTTCTGTACATTATCTGCTCATACAAGTCCATAATTTGTAGTCACTTCCTTGATGGCATATAAACTTTTATTTTGGTAAATGCTAGGCCCATACTATAGTTCGGTGTTCTCCTGAAATAACTGGTGCTCAACAAGTTAATGCAATCATCTTCTGGTTGGCTGGAGTCCCCTACAATCCATTTACTTGCCCTTAGTTTTTGGCTACAATAGCTTATTTTTGTTTTTGTTTTTGTTTTTTGTTTTTTGTTTTTTTTGCTTTTTGGTATGTGGGTAGCTCCCTGGCTGGGAATCGAACCCAGGCCACAGCGCTGACAGCGCCAGCGCCGAAGTCTTAAGCCACTACACCATCAGGGAACTCCCAGAATGGCTTATTTTTTCCCTCTTGTTCTTGGAAAATTTCTCAGGGGTAAGAATGTGAAAAGATTATCAAAATCATCAATGAAAAAGAATTTTCAAATATCAGCTGAAAGAATATATAAAATCCAAGTTTTCTGAAAGATCGTCTTATGTTAAAAAGCCCATTTTGATTATGAGGTTAAAAAACTAGTGTTTTGATTTTTTTAAAGCAATGGATTAAATATGTTTTTTAGAGATTAATCCTTTTCTTTGTAGGATATGTAACATATATAGGTTATTCATACATAATATATACACATTATACCAAATTTTCTGTCAAAAATAAATTTTAACTTCGAAGAAAAGGAATTTAAAATATTTGTTTCTAAATTTGTGTATAATAAAATATTTTATTATTATATATATTATCCTGATAGAATAGCTCACTGATATTTACCTACAATTCTTTGGATGTAGAAAAAGATTAAAATAGATAGTCCTGAAGAAAAAGTTACTATCATCTTTATTTTTTATATGAGTTTAAAAGGTTAGAAAAATTGCCTACTGTCCCAAATAGTTTCAGATTCAGCTGTGTGAATCTGGAGTTTGTGCTCTTCCTCATCATGCTAAAATGAAATAGAATCTACAAAAGTCTATTCGACAGAGGCATCAGGAAAACCAAGAATAAAAAATCAATTACATTGGTTGTTTGGCTTAATGAATTGCTTACACAGAATTAGCGAATAAATTGAGACCAAACATTTAGTCTTATAGTTCCGTGTACTAATAAGACAAATTATTGCTTCTTTCAAAAATCTGTTAAAGCAGAAAAAAATGCCAAGCAAAACAGAACAAAAACTAAAAATATAGCACCAGCATTTATAATAAGTTCATAATTTTCATGCCTGTTTTGGACCTTAGTCAGTATCTATTTTATTAATGCAAAATGGAGGATTTTTTTCTGAACCAAAGTAATAAAAAGTATTTGTTGAGCACTGATTACGTGGCCAGCAGACACAAATACAGAAACATTAAGATGTCAAGATATGGCTACTGCATCATGAAGAGTATTAAAGGGGGATTCTGAAAATTTGATGAAAAAAATTTAGAAATTATAAGGTAAAAAATACAGAGAGAGGCTAATTGAGTTGAAATTTGTACTTAATAAGCGAAGTCTTATCAACGTACGATGGGTGAATTGCAGGAGTGAAGGGGCAGAGCCAGTAGCCGTAATACTATTGCAGTAATTTGAGTGAGAAATAGTAAGGACTTGGATTAGAATACTGACACCATGTGGATAGTCTTACTAGTCTCTACTCTATTATTTAGGTTTGTTTTACTGAGCTTTTTTAAAAAATTTAGGCCTTTTACCACTTCTATTCTCACTTGGTTATTTAATACAGTTGTAATGGAAAGCAAAATGGATGTAGGATTGTAAATTACCCAGTCTAATTCTAACCAAACTTTTGGTACTAACCTGTATGAGGTTACCATGAAACTGTGGACACTAGGAATTGGGTTGCTCAGCTTTCCTTTGGACATGAGTAGTTTCCTTCAATTCTGCAAAGGTTCTTCAAGCAAAAAAATTGAAGGAAATTATGCAATTGTCTCCCTTTTTCATATCCTGCTCCTCCAACATCACCACGAAAACATCTTCATTTTTCATTATTTGCCTCTTAGTAATTATTATTCATATCATTTAGAGTTGTGTGATAATACACAAAGTGCTTTTAGATGCCGTTCTTTACAAAACCTTCACAATCACACCATGGTGACATTAGTTTCTCCCATTTTCTAGATGAATATTAATTTCCTCCCTTACTAGCATTTGCTGCCTTTTCACTAGTTTTTAAGACTGTAGATTTAATGTATCATGTAACTGATACACCTACTCCAGAATTCCAAGTCTCATGCAGACTTACAAAGTGGCTAATGAGAAAAATATATTATATGATGCAGTTTTTAGTTACAAACTGAACTAGAAAAGAAAAGGTGTACTAGATATAGGCAATCAAATACAAGAATGCTTAAATAATAGGATAAGAGTATTTACCTTTTATTACTTACTTTTTCTCACTGCCTCAGATCCCTAATCAGCTACTTTTCCCTGTGTATTATCCCTTTAAATGCCTTTAACACCTACATATTCTTTCAGGCCAGTCCTATAATCACACTATTATAATAGTCATATTATTTACCAGCTCTTTAAGTTTAATGTATTTCTATTAAATAAAGAATAGAGTTCAGTCTCCTAAATGTCACTAAACATGTCCCTGATCTGATCTCAGGATTTGGTTTGGCGGGGTCTTGGGGACAATGGTACAGGTGGAAGAGCTAATTATGTGTATCTTTTCCTTCCTCCATGTTCAGTGATATCATTGGTAGCTTGATATCTGCCATGGTAGAAATATTTACACCAAGGAAACTGGCTAACACTGCAAACCAGTTTTCTTTCACCAGAGAACCTGTTGTTAAACACCTATCTGAATACCAATGGTTCTGTTCGAAATTCCACTACCACCATGTTTATTATGAACATTTGATACTTCTTAAATCTACCCTAAGCATGGCTTGTTCCATCACCCTGTGATAGGCAACATTTTTCTAGGATAGATTTTTGTTGTTGTTGTTTAGAGTTTGAGGAGCATGTCTTAAACCTCTAAATAACAATAAATTACCTTTAAATAAAAATAAAAGTAATACTTTTTCTTCCAGGTCAGGCTATAGTACTATCTCTTCCCAAGGCATAACTTATCATTTTCCAAAAAAACTTAAATTTTTAGGGCAGTTTTAGGTTTACAGAAAAATTCTGAGGAAATTATAAAGGTTTCACATACAGGCATACCTCAGAGATGTCACAGGTTCAGTTTCAGATCACTGCAGTAAAGCGAGAACTGCAACAAAATGAATTGTAATCTTTTGCTGGTGGAGGATCTTGGCTTTTATTTGTAAAATTACTTGTGAAACACCATAAAGTGAAACAAAAGAAAATGAGGTATACCTGTATGCTCCCTGCTTGCACACATGCCTAGCCTTCCTGGTTATCAATATCCTACACCCGAGTCGTATATTTGTTACAACTGATGAATCTACACTGACACTTAGTAGTCACCCAGAGTCCATAGAATACCTTAGGGTTCATTCTTGGTGTTGCAAGTTCTATGGGTCTGAACAAATTTATAACATGTATCCATCACCATACTGTCATATAGAATAGTTTTAACATCTTAAAAATCCTCTGTGCTCTACCTACTCATCCCTCCCCCTCCAAACCTTGGCAATCTCTGATTATTTTACCATTCCTATAGTTTTGCCTTTTGCAGAATGCCATTTAGTTGGAACCATACAGTATGAAGCCTTTTCACATTGACTTCTTTCACTCAGTAATGTTCATTTAATGTTCCCCCATGTCTTTTCCTGACTTGATAGCTCATTTCCTTTTAGTATTAAATAATACTCAATTGCCATACCACAATTTATCTGTCCAGTCACCTCCTGAAGGAGAGATACATGCTTTATTTTTTACAGCTGAAAAATAATTCTGCTTTTCTATGTTCTAATAAGATTTTATTTATATCTCCCTTATAAGACTTAAATCTTATGTAGCAATATTTACTTTTAATCTTTCCTACTATCATATAAGTTTTGAAGGAAAAGCTTGCATCTTTTTCACATTTATTTCCATATTGCTTACTTTAATGTGTTTCAGTAAATAAATGTTAATGGATAAATAACTGAACATTTTATTGGCTTCATATTTCCACAGTTCTTCCGGTTATTCCCACTAAATATGGTAACTTTTATTAAATAGTTATTGAAATGGTTATTAAAATAGAAATAAAATCTGCCCCTCATCATAATCAAACATTAATATACTAAATTTTAAATTATTGAATGACAATTAAGAAAACAATGAATTGAGAACAAAATGTTAAAATAGCTATTGATTTAAGATATTTTTCTAAGGAAAATAATACAAACCAATATGGGTTTTACATGTTCCCTTAAAGGTCAGTGGGAGAATAAAATAGCAGTTGGAAAAACATGTTCTGTAGAAGTATTTACTTAAATGTTACTTGTGGGGAAGGGAGGAAGTACTTGCATGATAAAATTGCTTCATTAACAGCATATGGGGCCTCATTTTCTGGGTTTGAATACAAGCTGGAGCTTCCCAATAAGACTTTTGTTTTGTTTCCCACTAGGATAAATGCAGACAACTTCAGAATTTAATGAAAAATTCTATTACTCTCCCAAATGCTCAGATTTCTAAAGTTACCTGAGTCAGCTCAAATTCAGTAGTTTTAAAGTTACAAAATATATACCTATTCACTGTTTTTCTATGTAGGAAAATTTCTGTCACTTCCAACATCTTAATTTCCTTAAAAAAATGCAATATGCATATTCAATCAGAAGTCAATTAAAAATACTAATTCAATGGGCAGGAGAGCAGGTAATGCTGAATTTTCATTTGGAAGCAGCTGACCGTCATTTTTACTAAAGTGATCTTGGTTAGCTCTAGTGTTAAGATGTGGGCCAGGGTACAATGTTCAAGGCTCTCATCTCTCCTTATTTGTCTTGTTCTCTGACCACACGTTACCCTTAACTTCCATGAACAATGTGCATTACACAGCCCTTGCTAGCAAAGGAAATGAACTAAGGGAGGCTCCGGCTGGACCTACGAAAAACCACCAACATAACTGGAAACAATTAATCTCCAATGTCCTCGTATACACCTCATTAATGGCATTCTTTAATACCATTCTTGCATTAGGAAAGGCAGTAGTGTAAACACTTAGGATTTTCCATACTTAACATTAATAGACAAAGAAATCCCTGTGGGTTGCTTTTAGGAGAGGGAAGGGTAGACTCTTACATTTAGATTAAAAGTGTCGATATTTAGTTGATGTAATTATAGAAAAAAAATCTAGAGGTCTGCTTTTTTAAGGCAAAGAACAATCTTACTACCATCCCAGATTACAAGAGTCAGCAGACGTTACACATAGCTTCATGTCATGGAAAACCATCCCGGGAAAAGGTCACTCTCTACAACAATAGAAAGCAGGGAGGAATCTGTACAATTGCACACAGAATTGCTGAGGTAATTAATATTCAACATTCTGTCATTCTGTTCTATAATTTAATGCTAATAATTCCAAATAGGCAATTTAGTTTGCAGAAAACTTAGCTTAAATATAAATACATAATATATATTTAAGAAATTATATGTAATATAATAGGAAGTGAAAATACTATAAATTGAGAAACTCTCAATACTTTTAATAGGATGTATCAATACTCTAAAAGTAATTATTAAAATAATAAATACTAGTAATAGAAACAGTATTTTCTGAATAACTTTTTTATGTGAGGTACATAATAATACATATTTCTTCTATTATCTCACTTGTCTTCAGAACTACTATACAGAAATAGATATTATTTCCTCTCAATTATACAACAGGAAACCGAGGCTCAGAGAGGCTTAGTACTTTTCTCAAAATTCCACAACTAGGAACTAGTGTCACTAGCACTTAAATCCAGTGTTTTGCTTCTTTACCCAAATCTTTACTTCTTGACCACTACACTAAATTAAATACAGTAATATATAAAAATATTTAATAACCAAAGTATCATACAAAATATTTAAATTACTATAAACATATCCACATATTTATGCAATATAGACATTCACTTTTTCATTTTATATTCAGACATTTGAATATTTTAGATCAGCATGTTCAAAATTTGCTCCTTAGGTAATAATTATGCATGCTATTTATTATATAAACATTCCATTAAAAATTTGTAACATAAATGAGCCTCAGTGAGACAAATTTAAGTAGAGATGCCTTACTGCAGGATTCACTCCTCAGATCACAATGTGCATTTTGATTCTCTAAATAGAGGAATAATACACTTTTGCCAATTTTTCTTGCTTCCTTATTGTGTTTCACAATGCAAACATTACTTCATTTAATTCTAGTGGTTTTATGAGTTCAGTCTCTTATCATTTAAGAGATGAGAAAGCTAAGGGATATAAATGTGAAATAAATTGCCCAAGGTCCCAAAACTAGATTGAAACGACAGAACCTAACTATCTAAATTACTAGGATATGCTATATCGCTCTTTTTTATTAAGGGTCCTTTTTATATTTTTTTCTTATTTAGGACACACTTGGAATTGCCAATTAATACATAGTTAAGATTCAGTCTTGCAACTCCTGATGAACTGAGTGGAATTATTTCATCAATATCTCCCTGGGGTCTTTTAGCTCCATGGAGATAAGAACTCAAAATATGTTCATGGTGATTCCTAAAAAGAGTGCCTCTTATGTAGGCATTCAATAAACAGTTGTTGAATTAATTTTGTATGTAGTTTTACTGACCTCATTCTTCTTGATTGCCAAAATCTACATAAACAATGGTATTATTAATCCTTTGAGTCAATTCCTAGTGTCAGAAATGAAAGCAGATAGATAAAAGGAAGTCACAGTTCTATCATATCCAGGGTCTTAAGAATACAATATATTTAATAGAATACAAATTATTAGATAACATGTAATCAGGAGGAACTGGACTACAGAATAAAAAAATATGCATTGTAATTCTTATCTGTAAACATTATTTCAAAATTGTATTTATTGTTAAGTAAACAAGTCATTAAATGTTAAACAAAATGTAAGAGTGAGGAGGTCATATTAAGTACAGAATGAGTTATGACAATGGCTAGAATTCTACCTCTTCAATATTATCTCTTTGCACAAGTAAGCACACGGTGTTGAACCTCACTTTCCTGATTTCCAGATGGTTCTGTTATCTTTCTTATGGGATGTTAGAAAAATAAGTGAGATAAAGATTCATAGTATCTAGAACTTAATAATCACCAAATAAAGAGTAACAATTACTGTTACTCCGGCTGACTTTAACTCAGTTCAGATTATTGATTTTTGAAGAGCGCATTTATTTTTAAGGTAATTAAACCCATTTTAAGTAGCCTGGTCATAATATGCTACACTGAGTTTACTTCTAAACCTGTCTATCCCTAAGAGGTTCATTTCTTATTTTTAAAATGTGCTGATTGTAGAAAGAATAATGGATGCATTTTCAGACAGGCCCAAGGTACCCTAACCATTTATCAGGATAACTCATCAACTTCTCTAACAATCTGAAAATTGACTTCAGAAGTTCCCTTCATCTAGATATAAACCTAAGCATTTTGAGACATATTAGATTGTCATATGTGGGACAAAAGACAATGGCAATTCTGCTTAAACCAGATAAATGCTGGAAGAAATCTGTTGCTATTTTTAATAGAGCATAGGCCTTTCTGACATGTCATTGCTAAATGTTCTACTTTACAAGATTGAAATTGTCCAAAGTCACTCATTATTCTAAATAGGATCAATACTGAAAGGGATTTACCAGTCAGCTCAGTGCATAAATCTACCATGATTAAAGCTGGTTCTAGACAATACAATACTAGCACTAGAAATTTTCCTTTTCATGTTCAGAGGAAGTAATGAAATACATTCATTTAAAGGATGACATAGAAAGCAATTTGGTGGGTTTTTTTTCATCATAACTATTAGTGTTACTGAGTTATTCATTGATCCGTTTCTCAAATATGTATTGTTTACTGTGTATAGGCACTTTGGAGGATACAAGTTTAAATTATATGAGGATCCTTCCCTCGAGAAGCTTATAATGCATCAAAGAAATATAAATATAAATGAAATAAATTAATTTCAGTGTTAGATTGGAATAATTTCAGTTATTTAGGTATCATAAGTTCATTAAATACTTTTAGATATGGAGAATTTACATTTGGTTTGGAAATCACAAAAAGCTTTCTGTGTATTAAACTTGGGACTTGTAAGATGGATACATTTGAATATATAGAAATAGAGTAGAAATTGCATATTTTTAAGTTTTTACAATGTATTTTGAGCTTTTATAATACAGTAAGTGGGAGGAAATGGGCATAAAGTTATTTAATTAGGTTTTTCAGTTCAACTTAAAAAAATAGGTATACAATGCCTAGGAAGAAAGTGTTATGTTTAATGCTAGATAAGCAACAGAGTATAGTGTTGAAAAACATAGGGTTTAGAGTCAGAGTGTTTTTGTTTATACTCTAGGCCAGATATTTGTAATCAAGTTACTTAACCTCTCTGTGCCTTAGCTTCCTCATTCATAAGGGAGATGATAAGTTGGTAAGAGACTCTATACCCCATTGTGTTATAAGGGCCTAAATAATTGAATAAATATGAAGTTCTTAAAATTGTTTCAGCCACATAATAAGTTTTATATATAAATTAGCTAATGTAATAGTCACTATAATATAATTTTAAAATATTCTTCTGCTTTATGTAAGCTAAAAATTTATTAAACATTCCTATCCAAGACTGTAATCATGGTTTAATTATTTATAAGCTGTGCTTCTTTGGCGAAGTCATTTAATTTCTCTGAGCTTTATTTTGGTCATTTCTTCTTTTTTTTTTTTTAAAGTTTTTATTATGGAAAATACCTAACATTACGAAATTAGAGAGACAAGTATAATGAGCTCCCATATACCCACCTACTAGCTTCAACAGCTATCAACATATTGCTTTATTTTTTTAATTTATTATTATTATTTTTTGGTATGTGGGTAGCTCCCTGACTGGGAATCGAACCCAGGCCGCAGCGCTGACAGCGCCAGTGCCGAAGCCTTAAGCCACTACACTATCAGGGAACTCCCTTGGTCATTTCTTATATGGGGAGGTGTTAATAACTTCATCATGCTGGTAACTATACCTTTGCTTTTCCCCGTCACCTCCCTTGAAAACCTAAGCAATTGTCTCCATAAAACTGGAACTTTGGTTCTCCCCAGCAGACTCAGCCCTCTGTGAAATGTATGTCTACCTTATCAAAACAGACAAATATATAAGATTACTTCATGCTGAGTTTCAGAACTAAGACCATGATCCCACAACAGAATGAAATATTCTGAAATCTTTTTATTGCATTTTTAAAAAATAGGACAAATCAAGTCAGAACAATTTGGTTGCCAAATAGACCATTACTTTTTTTTTTTAATAACAACTTTGAGCTATAAGTGCCATACAATTTACCCTTTTAAAATGTATAATTCGGTAGTTTTGGTATGCCTCAGGTGTGCAACCATCAACACTAATTTAATAACATTTTTATCACTCCAAAAGAAACTCTATATCTATTATCAATCACTAGTCATTCCACTCCATCCCCATCCCTGGAAATAATTAACCTACTTTCTGTCCCTATAGATTTACCTATCCTGGATAGTTTGTATACATGGCATTATACAATACATAATCTTTCTGCCTGGCTCCTTTCACTTAGCATAATGTTTTCAAAGTTCAACCAGGTTGTAGCATGTACCAATGCTACATTCCTTTTTATTATCAAGCAATATTTCATTGTATGGATATATTACATTTTGTTTTTCCATTCATCAGTTGATGGGCATTTGGATTGTTTTAACTGCATGGTTATTATGAGTAATGCTGTTATGAACACTTGTATGCAAATTTTTGAATGGCTATATGTTTTCAAATATTTTGGTTATCTACCTAAGTAGAAATTCTGAGTCAAAGGCTCATGCTACATTTAGCAATTTGGGGAACGACTAAAGTATTTTCCAACATGGCTGTACTATTTTTAAAAAAATCAATATATAAAGGTTCCAATTTCTCCACGTTCTCTCCAAACTTGTCTGTTTTTATTTTAGTCATTTTAGTGGTATAAAGTTGTGTCTTATTGCAGTTTCAAGCCATTCAAATAGGACTAAAAATAAAAATAAATTTTGGGAGGATTATCATCAAATAACATAATGCAGAATAAGAAAATAAAAGAATAAAAGACTTTTTAAATCACTAGTTATGAACACAGTGCCCTTTTAATAAATGATTAAGAATATATTCAATTTCATGAAGACATCTCTAAACTGCAGGGAGCTAGAGAAAGCTCTGAAATATTGCTATTTTTCTCACTTTAGACACTCTGGAAAAATTATGGTGCCTTTCAGTGAGACCAAGCTTTTCAATACACTTAAAATATGAATCTTTTAATAAAATTACAAATTTGCATTGGAAGTAACTTCAGAAAAAATACTTCAATTTGATTTAAATTTTAAAAAATAGCTGAACAAGCTTTTGTGTTACAAAGTGTCTTATGCACTTTGTAGAGTATACAGAATTTATCTCATTTCACATTAGTTTCCTATGGCTGCTGTAACAGATGATCAAATTTGGTAAATAAAATATATTTATTCTCTAACAATTCTATAGCTCAGAGTCTAAAATCAGTTTCCCCAGGTGGAAATCAGTGTGCCAGCAGGTCCCGATTCCCTCCAGAGATTCTAGAGGAGAATTCGTTCCGACTCTCACCCAGCACCTGGTGGCTGCCAGCATTTCTTGCCTTGTGGCCACATCACTCTAATGTCTACCTCTGTGGCTACGTATGCATGTAATTTTATCAACATGGCTTAGATTCAGATAAACTTACATTTTGTACCTAGAGACAAATGTCATGTTTTAAACTTCATTTAAGTGGTAATGATCAAACATTTCACATTTCTGTGACCTGGTTTTCTTAGCAGAAACAAACCTCCTAGTAGAGTTAATGTAAATTATTGTCTATGGAAGCTATTATTAAACCTTACTGAAAAAGTGAGACAAAGTTATACTAATTATAATATTATTTCAAAAGACATTTATTGTACTCCTACCCTGTGCTAAATATTATAGTTAGTGCTTATGATGTAAAGGTCACTAGTGAATTAGTGTCCAATTAAGAGACAGACATGGAAACATGTATAAAGACTATAACATAACAAGAAAACTAAATAGAGCTTTTAAAAAGGCTTGCATAAGCTTAACTGGAGTGTTAGCAACTGGTACCCAGACTGACACACTGCAGACAAGCAATAAATATCTTTTGGATGAATGAGTGAACAATTTATACAAAGAGATTTTTAATTTTTTTTTAAAGGAAGCATGATTGTACCTCACTGATCAATTAAAGACAGAATTTCTGCAAAAAAGAAAAACACTGTCAAAGGCAATAGCTTGTTGATTCAAATAGAAGGAGATATAGTTCTACCAGTTAAACTGTTTGATATAACTAGGATACCTTAACATTTTAAAACTTACTTTGTTTTTGTGGGTTATAGCTGTCAATTTTTACACTATTAGAAATACAAAATAAGAATTCTAAAAATATTTACTCATTCACTTTAAAATATGAAAACATTGTACATTAACATAAATAACATATTTTAATATAAAAGGATATTTTCCAAAACAAAATAACTTAGAAGAGTATATCTCTTTAATGTATGACTTGGGAAGATAGCTGAGTTCTTATATCTGCTTTTGCATTTAATCTGCTGTAATTTCTTTTCCATTAAAGTGGGTGAGAAAATTCTCTGCAGATATTTACTTGGAAGATAATTATAAAATATTATTTCAGATCGTGGTTGAGTTTTTTGATTGTACACTAAAAGGTGAGAGTTTCCTAAAGAGTAGTGGCCAGTTAAGCTTACAAATTAAACAATCACACAAGGATCTTTCCTCCAGACAAGCCTTGTACTTTGCAATTCAGGAGAAATTCTTTGTTGTGTCTTTCTCATTTCATTATGTAGAATACATACTAGGAAGAAGTATATTTAAGTGTTGAGATTTAATAAAATAAAATTTTAGTACTTTATCAAGGACCATCTTAAGTGAATTGTTTTTTTTTTCTCTGCAAGTCATGGCAGTAAAGAATACAATGATTGTTACTATGGTTTGGTACCATTGAAATGGTCTTGGAATTCCTCTAAGGTTAGAGAACAACTGGATTCATCCATGATTTGTGAACTGAATTATCAAATTATAACTATCACTTAAGAGAACATTGAAACATTTATTTTATGTAAAAACTACCTACGTGGTTACTCTCCATCAAGAAAATAAGTACTTGTGTTTTCACATCTCCTCAAATTGATGTTACCGAAGTAAGCATTTTACTCTTAAAACATTCCTCAGTTACTTGAAATCCACATACTAATGAGTCAATAAATACTTGTTGAATGCACAAAAATTAATAAAAATGTCAAATTAGAATTGAAAAACAAGCTGCTAGAGAATGAAAGTGACAAAATGAATTATGCTGATATGTCTAAAAACAGCAAATAAAAATTTAGAAAATATTTGGAAGCACTTTAAAAGTACAGCTGATAGTCATTAGGTTAAATATCACTATTAACTTTGGAGAATATGATTTATTATAACAGAAATCCTCTTTTTTTAATGCTAGATACCTTGTTGTCAAAAAACATTAAACATTACTAATTGTACTGAAAATATCATCATTCAAAATCCTTGAAACTTAAGCAAATATGAAGATCAGCACTCAAAGAATGTGTTTAAAAAATATAAATGCTTCAATTATCTGGAATCCTCAAATGAGTTTAATTTGAAATCTCATCACTCAATCTATTTATTCCCTACATAACCTATAATTCTGAAAGGAATGCCTTTGAAATATCAACATTTAGCCATCAGTGATGTTTTGCTTCTTCAGGGAAGTTTTATGAAATAAAAGATCTTCAGAAGTTAGTGGTTTCCTTGATACAGGTTTAAATACATGGCACACATAACTGAAGCAGGAGTAAAAAATAAAAGTATTTCTCATCTCTTTATTATAAAGCTGTTTTGCATGTTTAAAACCTATTATAAATGCTTTATAACCACTTGGCATTTAAAGTATCTGTGTTCTTTCTCAAATTAATTTAATAAGAATAGTTGAAAGTTGATATTAGATTAAGAATCTGAGAGTTGATGTAAATAAAGGCCAATAAAATTACCTCCCACTATTAGACAAAATTAGAGATCACATTGAATTCCACAACTCCTTAGTTCTGAGATCCAGATCTAAGTACAAATTATTAAACAATAAAAAGTTGTTTAATTTGGTTTCGAGCTCAATGGTTTCCCTTATATTACTTAATTGAATCTGCCTTCTCTGAGTTGTCATTAGATTTTTATATATCCTCCTTCAATTTTTATTAAAAAAGTATCAAAATGCTCAGTAATGGTAAGTATAGTTTGAATTCAAACATAACACAAACTATTATGCACTACTAAGATTTAGAATGTTAACAGAAACCATGTTAAAATTTCTAATTTAATGTCCTTCTAATACCTCAAATACCGAAAGTATTATCAAATTAATATCTTACAGTAAAGCATACATTTATAATGATTTAATAGTAAGGAACCAGACCTATAAACAGGATCAATTGGCATGGTTGTAAATGTAAGAAGTGTGAATCTATAAAGACCAGTTTTAATTTTTTGGTCAAAGCTCAGTATACTAAGTATTATACATTAGAAAACAGAAAATGAACATTAGTAGCTAAATGTACCACCTGAATATTTCTGTTCTTTTACATTTTTTTGTATCTCCTTCTAGTTAAACTTAATTGGCTGAATGCTTTCTACAAATATTTCTTAAAAACTGTACTTTCACCATTATAAATCTTCATCTCTTACAATGTGAAGACAATAACAACATGCCATTTCTTTCTCATGTCATGTAGACTGACTTTTGTATGTTGACACTAGAAGGATCAGATAGTCCCCAGACTAAAAATTGCTATTTCCCAAGTCAATGTTAAAATTTAGCCTCACGATATCCCCATGGCACACATGCTCAAACAGTCTTCTCAGAGAACATGGAACGCAAGGCTTAGTTTTATTTCAACTACACCAGTAGTGATGTCTAAAGCATGTGGTCACAAAGAGTGTCATATCAGCAAAAAGTGGTTCAAAAGCCTTCTACACATTTTTCCACACACAGTAATTTGTGGATTATTGTTAAGAACATTCAAGGTGACTTTTACTAAAGAGCTTTTTGAAACATGAGAAGTGCCTTGCGAATCAGCTGGAGTGTTGCAGCCTGAGGTATTTGTTTCCCTGAAGCATGTTAGAAAAAGCAGATACGAATATTCCATTTTGACAGTTACATTTGAACTCCTTTTCTGCACTAAAATGCCGTGTTATGCCCTATTCTCTGACTCTTGGGCACAATTATTAGATAATCTATAGTCATTTAAACGTGTTTTTTGCAGCCAGCAGGAATCCAATTTAAAGTACTATAATCTTCAATATTAAGCATCCTAACATTAAGTACCAAATTTGTTTTTATTCTGAAATGCTATTGTTGATGAATACCTGGCACTCATTGAGAGCTTAAAAGGTACTAGACACTTCGATAACGCTTTTTTTTTTAGTAGAATCTTTTTTTATCTGATTCCTAAAATAGACAATGGTAGAAATAATATTGTCATCACCTTCTTAAAAGAAAAAGCGTGAGGCTTATAGTTTATACTATATGTACAAGTTCTCATAACTAATCAAATAGTCTAATACCTAAGAAATTATACTGAACCAGTGCATTCTATAACAGACCCTTTAAATTCAATGATTAGGGCCCATCCTGAAGTTAGAAAAGTGAGGATATATTATAAAAGTACTAAATTCAACTACCTATGAAAACAACTGTTAAATAAGTTACAGCAATTATCTACTACAGAATTAATAAAGCTACAGTTTTAGATTTGTATAAATTAGTAAAAAATATGTATGTTGTGCCTGGCAAAGTGTTACTGGCTGAGAACACACTACTAAGTAAAATAGGGAGAAACTTTCTATTCATGAAATTTGCTATCCAGAGCCATCTTCAATGTGGCATAAGCTGTGATAAAAAGAATTTAGAAACAGGGTATCTGGGGGTTAGCAGAAGAGGCAAGTTTCTACATTCTCTAGTTTGCTAGTTTCCTGGCACCATGTACATGTGTACACATAGCAGTTATTGATCAGTAACTGCCCAAGTTTCAGTAAATGCCCTGGGATTGCAGGGCCACTTTTCCAATTTATATATCATGTGGACCAATTTATTCTTCACTCCGCAATTACCTGTCTTCAGGCTATTTTCCTAATAATGCTTATCTACAACAAAAATAAAATTGAAGGTCAATCAACAAAGCTGTGTTCTTCTGTGACAGTTCTGGTGAAACACTGATGGAAAAGAAAATTAAAAATATTGCCTGAAAGAATTTGAGAATTTTTAACCTTTTTGTAGATTGTACTTATCCATGATATAATTGTTTCTCTTGCCACTATTAAAAAAGTATTGGATAAAGAGAGTGAGCATTCCCTACCTGAAATAAAAGACAATGTGTCCAATTCTGTGATGCCCCAAGGATCAAATGAAGGTTAGGATCTAATTTCTAGTTATTAATATATAAACTACTATTTGAAATAAAAAGGACAGTTCAGAAACATGTCAACTAGTATAACCAGACCACTCTTTAATCACCAGACAACACTGTATATTGTGAACATTTAAGAAAATTATGGATATAGAGGCTAATGGGTGTTCAGTGCCCAGTAAGATGAGGGGGAAAAATTCCATACTTACTTAAAAGATTATCAAATGGTCATGACATAAAAAGTGAAAAGAAATAACCAAATGAGACACAGATGTCACAGTTTCTGTGACTTTCACTGATGGTAACAAACTGAAATGGGTAATGCTAAAACTATGTTGGTGTTAAACAGTTCATACACTTCCCTGTTTTTAACTGGCAATTTCTCCTGTAAGAACTATAATTTTTAGAACATTGAGTGCTATTCCAATGACAAGGGGATTGTGAGCTGAAATATGCACTTTTCTAAAATGATGCGAGATTATTTTTAACCTTTAGAGTTTTCACATACTTAGGAGAACACAGTGTTTACCAACCTACTTTAAGAAGTTAACCATTTAATTGCTCCTGAAAACACTCTTATCTGAAGCACCAACAACGTTTGTTGTGTATTCCTCTCACCACAGTTTCCTCAGCAACGATACATACTTCTACAAGGTCTTAAGGATCAGAATGTGATGCCATTTGAATAGGAAAAAGGAGTTTAAAACCAGTAAGGTCTAACATTTTCTAACACAACACTATAAAAATATTTGGGATTGGAGGAAGGAACATTTATTAACCTCTTAAGAATATTTTAATTAAAAAAATATTAGTCTTTTTAGATTTCTGAGGGAACATATATCTCAAAGTGGATATTTCTTTACTACCAGCAATAATTTGGCATTTATGTAGTTATTTTATTTCAACATACACAAACAATTGTGTGTGTATTTATACTACTAAAAAATAACATTATTTATTTAAATTGTAACTAAAGGACATTCCGTACCAGAAAGAATAATTGATTCCTGCCTCTCTCATGCTCTTCAATCAACCCTCCAACAGATGTCTCTTTAGTTTTCTCCACTTCTAACCCCACCCTCTACTCCTACCACTCAGTTGAAGCCATTCATTATCCTTTAATATCTGGGTAAATCCTTGGTCATTGCCATCTTTTCATTCTTGTCCTGCTCCTACACAATTATCATATCCATAAGAGGAATAAAAAAGAGAATCATATTATGCATAACAGCGTAAAGCCTTTAATCCCCCCTTATACCTAAAAGAAATACAAATTCTTTCTATAGCATACAAATAAATCCCCACATAGTCTGTCTCTAGCCTTTCTCACAAAATTCCTACAATGCCACAGTCCTCTAACACATTATATTACAAAATGATGGCCTTCTGAAATGTCTTAGAACAGTCTATCCCAAATTAAGGTATTTGTCTTGTTGCTCCAGAACTTTGTTCCTGTATCTATTAGCAATAACATTTCTTCTCATCTTTGATGAATAAGTTTGACAATTTCTCAGACATTTTGTTTCAGAATAAAACATTTTACATTGTCATCTAAAATAACCTGATCTAAAGTAATCTCTGTCTAATATTTAAAATAATATTTTACTTGTCTTTATTCCTTTACTAAAATAATCATATCAATGAAAACAAACACAATATCTGTGTTATTCCGTCATTTGCAAAACTGGATCTGGCATAGGGCTTAATATAGTACACAATGTGTATTTGTTAAATTTATAAATGAATGAGTGAATCAAGTAGTACTCACAGCCTTCAAGTACTGTATTTTTCTATTTAAACAGACATGAAAAGTAATGATCAACATGATAAAAAACACCCAAGGAAAAAACAAAATGTTCAAAGGGTTTTTAAATTATTTTGCTAAATATCCAAAGAAAATTGGAATGCTAATAATAACTAACATAGTTCAGATATTTTATTTTACTATTTTAATTCTAAAAATAAAAATTATGCTAGAAAAATATTATCACCACTCACATCTTATAGATGAAGAAAGTAGGGTTCCCCAAAAAGTCTCTTAACTTACCCACAGTCATGGGACCAGTAAATGTTGGAATCAGTTCTTAAATCCAGGTTTAATATTAGAACTTCTAATCTTAAATTTTTTTAAAAAAATAAAAGCCTTAACTTTTATAACATTGGCACTTCTTTCATGAATTGTCATAATTTGTCTTAGAGAATCTCTCCTGATTATTTACAAGTCAATAATGCCCACCAATATACCTGCAAGTATTTTATTTCATAAAGCATAGGCATTTCTTTTACATTTATTGTTTATATTTCTGTGTAATCAACTTCTTTACTTAACAGTCTAAATAAAAGAATAGAGCTATTTTCTAACAAAATATTAAATATCTTGCTTGATACACACACACACATATACATACATATAACCCTAAGAGTATATATGAGGGCTGTTTAGAAAGTTTTCAGGCATGTAATCTGAAAAATAGAGGCATTTATGGTGGGATTTTTTTCCAGACAGCCCTTATATATTCCATCTACTTTTCTCCATTTCTAATTCCAGCCCCCACCAAGCCTAAGCCATTCCAATATATACATATATGAGTTCAAATTATGAGTTTTAAAATAATTATTCTGTTGCACAGTATACCATAAATATTCATGTCACCTTAACAATTCCAAAATTAAGGAATAAAAAGGTATTTTTACATTTTCTTGCAAAATTTTTGTTTTGTAACAATTTTACACATCATAAATATAAAAAAATATACCCACAGGATAAATTTCAACAAACCTTATAAAAATACAGGCACTTAATTTTAAAAATTACCTTTATAAATGTGTTATATTTATGTGCATGAATATCTTAATATTCTAGAAATATTTTTCTAGAAGTGACTTTTAAAATATTTTTTTATAATTTAAATCTGTTTACAACTAATCCCACCATAAATTTTTATGTAGACTATTCAAAACTGCACACCATGAATGACAACATGAGGATATTTTCCTATGTTATCTACATTTACCTAACAGATAAGAAAGAACTTTGGGGAAATTTATTGGCAGCTATCCTATTAAAGACTCCCCTGGGCTATTTTATTCTGGGCAATATAATAAATTAAGATACTAATTAACTGTGCAAAACTCAGGTGGCTATGTTACTATACAAAGAATACCACACTATAGCCTTTTGAAATGTGTTTATACTTTTTAAATGCAATAAAATCAATAATCATTTGTCTTTATTCAATTATAGATCCATGAATAGTTATATCAGCTCTTTAGATTAAAATGTTAATTAAGTTGAATTAGTTTCATTAAGACTAAATCCATGACTTCTACTAGGTGTATTTTTATCCTTGACAAGTGAGCCATCAGCCTGCTAGCCAGTGGTAAGGAGGTTAAAAGCAAAGGGTATTTCTTGGAAATATATGTCTATCATTAAAGTAGTAGTGACTTTGTCTTTGCCAATAAATAAAATCAATTCTTCAGCTTGTCTGCCACTAGTATGGATGAAGTTGCTGCATCCAATTAGTCCATCAACTGTTTATCTCACAGGAGTGCTGAACTAAATGTTTTTATTTTTTATGAGAAAATAATAAATAAAGCCACAGAGAGTACTTAAGTTTGAAGTTTTAAAATACTGAACCTAGCCCCAAAGAGAAACAAGAAGGAGACTACTCATTTTGAGATACTTCTCATTGACTTAATTATTGACACTTAGGTCTTTCTGGATGTTTTAAAACTCTAGCTACTTCTTTAGATGGAGTGAATCAAACATAATTTACTTTTTTTCTCTCCAAAATTCATGAGACATATATGAGCTTGGACAATTAATTTTGCGAACTCACCCTAGAAAGTTCTACATACCTCATTGCTGAATATCACTACGGCCACCTTCAAAGTACTGCCCTTGGGAAGCTATGCACCGATGCCAGCACTTAGTCTACCCTTCCAAGTAATTTTGGAACTCTTTTTCTAGAATGGCTATCAGAGCTGTCATTGTAACCAAAATCTGACAATGAAGTTCACTAACTTTCCACTGTGCACTTATGTTGGCAGCATTATACAAACAACTCAATAAGGTGTCATAACCTTGGGTACGAAGGCAGCTCTGATGGCCATTCCAGTAAAAAAGAGTTCCAAAATTGCTTTGAAGGGTAGACTAGGCACTGGCATAGGTGCATAGCTTCCCCAGGAAAGTACTTCAATGGTGACCATAGTGATATTCAGCAATGAGGTGTGTAGCACTTTTTTTAGGGTGAGTTCATGAAATTAATTGTCCCACCTTGTATATAGGCTGACAAGAAATACCATTTGAAATGGGACAGAAAACGATGGTACTGTCCCGTTTCAAATGGTATGTAGGGTCAACCTACTGACACCTCGAATTTATACCAGGGGGACTAGGCTGACCCTACGTACCATTTGAAACAGTACAGTACCATTGTTTTCTGTCCCATTTCAAATGGTACATTTGGTCAGCCTACATATGTATTAGTTAATATTGAGTTACTTCAATAATCACTTTTAAATGAACTCAATGCTTATTCAAATGGCAAAACATTTCATTCCTCCTTTATTTTGTAGTTAAGTTTATGTTTATACAAATTAACATTAATATGACTTGTTCCATTTAACTGAGTTGCTATAAATAAGAAAAGATCAGAGTTAACCTCTTTCATTCAACTATTTATTCACTGTTTTTGTCTTTTCTAAGTAGCATGAGAATTTAAGTGGCTCTGAAAAAACTTGACCCATTAAACTTTCACCAGTATTTCCTGAATTGCTTAACTTCATTTATGTTTTAGTAGCCTTACATAAACAAAAATCCAGCCATAATGGATGAGCTGATAGAAAATTCACTGGAAAGCTCAGAAAAGATGGCAATCAGAAAGGGAGCACCATTGGAAATCAGGGCAACTTTGCTTCACCTATTTCTGTGCCATGTCACATGGTATAGTTCTTTTTCTGTTTCTCTCTATCGTTCCACATTTTTCTTTTTCCAACTACAGCTCCAACTTACCCATAAATTCTCCCCAATTTTTGTTCTTAGTACCTCTTTATCATGTTAATAGTTCAGTTACCACATATAAGAAAATTCATGTTCTACTTAAAATTTTCCAGAAAAGAAAACCTGATTGTCTCAGTCAACATTTTGGATACTTCAAGGGTGACAAAAGCAAAGCAAAATGAAACAAACAATAAAATAAAACAAAAACCACTTTTCAGTCAATTGTCATCTTTCATCCAATTATCTTGGCCATTTTGTGGACTTGGGATATCAAGAATGTTCCATCCAATGAGATTCTTACAATTATAAGAAACATGAATTATGTATAGAAACTAGACTATACAACATTTATGTCAGATTTGTCAGTATTCCATTCATATTAAATGATTGTCTATAAACCTTAAAATTTTTTTGTGGGAAAGCAAAGCAAAGTAAAAAATGGTATCCTATATTTTTGTGTTCTTGTTTTTGTTTTTGGCTAAGTGGCCTTTGCCATAATACAGACACTGAATTTCTCTAAAACTCCATGCCTATTACTTTTTGAAGAGGTTTAATGCCTACCAAAATTTAATGAATGCTAAGATGTTATGTTTGTAAATATGACCTCCAAATTTTAACTCACCTCAAATTAATTAACTACCAATAGCAAAATTATGTTAAAGTGATGTGGGCCAAATAGAGCAGCCGTCCCCCACTTCACTAAAGACCCCTTTTCCTTGTTCTTTAGCTCTTAGTTTCACCTTTTCTTAATTGCTTTCCTTATCAATTTTCTCTGGCTCCTCACCCCGAGCAACAGACTTTCTATCCTGAAACCACCTAGTGACAAGGGCTTTAAAACCTATTTCTCTGATCAATGCCTTTAAAGTAATAACTGAATTAATTTCTCATAATCTGGAAACCATCAGGATACTAGCGGTGCCCCAACAATACTTCCAGCCCATTTCAACCAAAGGAGTCGACATGGTGGATCTCGAGACCCCTTCCCCTTTAGATCAGATAGGGTGAGAGCTCCATGGATCCCCAATAGGCAGGGACAACGACCATTTTCAGCAGGAAGAAGGTATAGAAGATGAGACCTTCAGTCCCTCAGCTTCCCATAGAGATTTGTGGGGATCACATCTCTCAAGAGAATGTGAGGAAGGTAGATAGAATAGGGAAATCTTGACCTCCCCCATGAGATCACCTGCTGGAATTGTTATGCCTTGATACCACTCTTTCACAAGTAATCCCTGCCCCAGGCTAGGCAGCCATTTGTCTGGAGGAAGTTCCAGACAAATACAGGGAAGTCAGAGGGCCCCAAAACCCCACCAGTTTGAGCCAGTTCCTAATGCCTGTGCAGTGAGAGTTACAACGACTTTCATTTCACCTGAACCTCATTATATCATCATTGTAATATCATACATATGCCCAGACGTTCATTAATATCATAACAGACTGAACTCTGGGAAAGGGCATGCTCAGTCAGAAGGCAGACACCTCGTCAATCAAACTTGTCAATCAAACTTGTCAATCAAGAGACTCCATGCCCAGAGGTGTCTCCCCTGAAGACTTAGAAGAAAATAAAAGTCCCAAAGCCTCCCTCATCAGGGCTCCTGAGCCACTTTCTTTGCTCGAGCCTGCTTCTACCTCTTTGGAGTGTACTTTCCCCTTAATAAACTATCTCTTTGTTTCACCTCTTTACTTTTGTGTGTGTCTCATTCAATTCTTTGCTCGAGATACCAAGAACCTGGACAACGTGTTGAAGAGGACAACCCATTTTCCAGTAACAAAAGTATAATTATTACAGAAAATACATTAAAATATAAAATAAGGCTTGCTAACAAAATGCATTTTTAAAAAATCTTTACAAGAATGAATAATTTGGCTCCAAGTTTATTTTAAACAATAAAATAAGGCAGAAATAGCTTCTTAATCTAGACTGTATATAAAATTACAAATATGCTAATTACTCAAGGGGAACGTCACTATTCCCAAGCCCTGGGTCCTAAGAAATTACTCTCTTCCATTCTTAAAAAACAGGATACAGTTCAAAATAACAAATATCTTCAGAAAAGATCTTCATAGTGACTACAGTCAAGGGAGACATGGGCCTGCTACTTCAGTGCAGTTTGATACCTTATGCCAAAGTGCAATTCATTAAAAGCAATTGTAACCCGGGGGAAGGTAGAGGACAGTAAAGGGTGCTAAGAACAAAAGATTATGATACAGCTACGTGATGGTCAGAGTAAATCTAAGAATAGCTACATTGGAAAGTATTAAAAACTCACTTCATAACTCGTAGACAATTTGCTATAACTGATTGTTTATATTTAAGTATGATATATAAGTAGATATGAGATCTTACTTTCATAAAAAGTACTTATCAAAAACTTTACATTATTTGTCAAATACAGGGCCATATGCTTCTACTGTCGCGTTAGGAAGGAGTATGGTTTGCATCTTTTATTGAAAGATCAGGTACCTGATATAGATACATTTCTTGAAATAATGTTACCACATAGAGATTGGCCCAGCTTAAAAAACAGAAATTAGTTACTACTATAAAGTAGCTAAACAATAGCAAATTAATCAGAAGTTTTTCAGCTATAATATCCCATTTAAAGATTATAAAATATCTTCTGCTATTATTTTATGCTAGCTCATTCATAGCTCACTCATAATTTTAAAACAGATTTAACTGAGCACACATCTGAAATGTAATATAATTTACATAACCTGTAAATATTTTATTATATTTTCCGATATCAAATTGTATTAAAATTATTAGTTATATTTCTACAGCTTTGAAAAACAAGTTTTATAATATACCAAATATATATATATACACACATACACACAATAAATACTCAGATCTATTTTAGTTTGTTTATTTCTGTACTAAATATCATCCCATTTTAGTCATTGTTGTTTCAGAGTATACTTTTATATCAAGTATAGTAAGTGCTATGTAAAATTTTATTAGCTAATTTATAATAATTCTTGTACTGTGTAAGATACATATTTAAATTGTCAAAGGTTTCCAGAATTCTATTGGGATATTAATCAAAATTTCATCTGGAAACACAGTATATTTCTCTTTTCATTTGAGTTTTGTTCTGTACCCTTGGTGACAGTTTATAGATGTGTTACAGAGTTTATCATATCCTTTTTGGTGTTTTATGGTTTTATTGCAATTATGGATACCTTTTTTATTTTTAAATGGTTATTATTAGGATTAAGGAAAGATATTAACCACTGTTTATATGTAGAAATATTTCTAAACTCTTATTAGTTTTAGTTTTCTTCCAATTAGTATTTTTAGCATTTCTGAATTAAAAATTAAATTGCCTTGAAATAATGTTGTTATTTGTGACTATATTTAAAATATTATTTCTTTATTTTTCTTGACTTATCACACAAATTTTGACTATTGGGGCAATGCTGAATAATGTGTAAAGACTTAGCTTTTAGCTTGGTAATGTTTATACTGCTTTATAAAATATTTGATATTTTCTAATACATTTATTACTTAAGGAATTTGTCACTGTTGAGTTTTAAAACTGAATAGTACACTTCAAAATTTGTTAGAACTTTAATAAAACTCTGCCACATGTATTTTCAAAAGAAATATCTTTACCGTGTTCTCAATTTACTTTGCAATTATCTTATGGTATCATTGCCATATAGGTCAATCCTTACAAATTTATAACTTCATTTGTAAAAGTAGCAAAAAATTGTAAAAGTATCACTAAATTATTTAACATATTTTAACATGTTATTACATAATTTTACATATTTTATAATAAAAATAATCATAACATATTTTAATTAAACAAATTCCTGTGACTCCTACTCTTTATAAACTATTTTCTTTATCATTTCACTCAATCTTCTACCTATGGCTTGTGCTGAAAGCATCACAATCATCAGGCTTTATTTACCCAGAGTAAAGAGACAGTTTCTGACTAAAATACTGCTATTTATTAAAGTGTCAACTACTAACCTTTCATACTGGCAAATAAAATCCCTTCTGGACAAGTCATTAGAATGAGACTTCCAGCATTAATTTTGAAATCTTTATTAGTTGCTTTTTTTAATGGTCCACTTGTATCAATATATTGATATAAAAATTGAAGCAGAGCTATGTGGAAGACTCATCAGTCAGTGGAGGATGGGTGCAGACTCTGAGGAGGATGAGAAGATTACAATCCACAGAGTGTAATGAAAAGGCAGTCAGTTATGTTCATACCAATTTTCATTACAATCTTTGTCACTGCAATGAATTTGTGGTATATTCTTTTCAATCCTTGTTACATCCTTTGTCAGAAAAATGAGACATCATTCATGCCATGTGCCTTTCTTCCTCACACTCCTCCCAGACACTTTATTGTATTTTTCACAGATTGCATTAAAGGAATAAATTATGGAGCTCATACAAAGTCCATGGAAGAATTTTAATACCAGAACATAGTCCCAAATTGTGAATCTACAGGTCACAGAACTGTAAAACAAAATAGGGTAATTATAGATAAATGCACTACTTTGAAATAAAAGTATATGTATGTAAAAACATCCATTGCCTAGATGACATAAATAAGCTAAATTTCTGTAAGGCACTGTGGAAACTTGGAATAAGAATATTGTGAATATAACTAACAAATCATTTGATTCCTCTGCTTCCACATCTCCCTTTCCCAATGGCTCACAGAGGCATACGTGTGGGTGTGTGTTTGTTTAATCAAAGTAAAAACCTAAAGCTGAAGATTTGGAGGAATCTAACAGTTACTTCTAACATGTTGATTTAAAAAAATAAGTCTTACTGAAGCTTTTCAAATCTTATTTCCCAAAGAAATACCCAAATTTGCAAGGATAGTTTCATTTTTGCTCATTATTCTGACATAATTATAAATAGCCCTTCTTTCACTCATAAATTTCTTTAATAAACAATCAATTATATTGTCACTAAGTACAGGTCCTGTGAGCCACACACCCCCAATCTTCTTCCTCCCCAATTCAAAATACCTTTTATATTTATACTCATAATGGCTTTTTTCCTAAGCCTAAACACATTGTTTCTGAATGCTTACAATGTAGTAGGCACAGTTGTATCAGTCTCTTCTTTGTAACAGGAGAGTGTAAATCTAGCACTACATGTTCCTTTTTGGACAATCCTGGATTTGTAACCTTAATAATACTATTTTACACAGAAAGTACTAATTAAATGAGTTATTTTGAATAATTATTTATATTCATTTTAACTGAGCCTTATTTAACATCTTACTTGTATTTGCCAGACATTCTGTAATTAGTTTTACATTGTCACCTCCCCATAGCAATCTTCAAGTTGGGAAATTAATGAACTAGAATCTAGATAGAGGTATACCTCATTATATTGAGCTTCACTTTATTGAGCTCCACAGATGTTGCATAGTTTATAAATAGAAGTCAAGGCCCTCTACCAGCCAAAAGATTACAATTCACTTTATTCCAATACTTGCTTTATTGTGGTATTAGTTGTAAGAAACTAAACTTACAATATCTTCAAGTGATGTGTGTATTGGCATGTTTTTTATTTATACATATAAGTGTGCTACATTGAGGTAAAAATGTTCTTCAGTCAAATAAAGTCAAGATTTCTTCTTAGACTTTTATAATGAATATTAAAACATTAAAGTGTAAAGTGAAGTCTTGTAGTATTGAAAAAAAAACTGTTAATTTTGTTTAATACAGTATTTTTAAAAAACATTTTACTATAAAACACTGTTATAAAACATCTGCTATCAGCCCACAGAAGCAGGCCTTTAAAGCATACTTTAAAAAATGCTGAACTAACCATTAAATAGTCCTCGTTCTAATAATTACCTGAAAAAGAAGCTGAAGTTTCTACTAAAGAAGAAAAATTCATATGTTAAATAATTCCTAGTTACTTCTTTTAGTTACATACTTCTAATTTAAAAAGAGTCACTATATACCTTCTGCCCTGAGGTCAAAGAGACAGTTTGCAACCTGAAAGAGTTCACAAAGTATAATTAATTTCCAGGTCAGCTTCATTTTTAAGCAGTCTTTAGAACTAGGTCAGAAGCAAAGCTTTTCCAAATAGCTGAGTCTACTATAGAAAAGTCCAATCTTTCTTAAACTCTTCCAAAAAATGGAAGAGAAGGAAACACTTTCAAACTGACTTTATGAGGCCAACAACAACTTGATAACAAAGGCAGACAAAGCCATCACAAGAAACAACAACAAAACAAAAACACTGCCAGTCTTTAACAATGAATGTAGATGCCAAAATACTCTAAAATACTAGCAAACCCAATTCAATATCCACAATACATTAAAAGGATTATACACCATGACAAAGAATTTATCTTTGTGATGCAAGGATGGCTCAACATACACAAAAATGTGATATAACACATTAACAGATGAAACAATAATCTACATGAAAGTTAAAAAACCACATGACCATCTCAGTAAGAAAAAGCATTTGACAAACTTTAGCATCTTTTTGTAGTAGAAACTCTCAACAAATTACATAGAGAATGAATGTATCTCAACACAATAAAGGTCATATAGGAGTAGCCCACAGCTAAAATCATAATCAATGTGAAAGAAACAAAAAGCTTTTTCTTTAAGGTACAGTACAAAACAAGAATACCAACTCTTCTTATTTCTGCTAAATGTAGTACTGGAGTCCTAGCCAGAGCAATTAGACAAGAAAAAGGAATAAAAGTCATCCAAATAGAAAATGCAAAATTATCTGTTTGTAGATATGACCACACATGTAGAACTCTAAAGACTCAACAAAAACAAAAATATCATTAGAACTAATATACAAATTCAGTAAACTTGCAGAACATAAAAATCAACATACAAATACTGGTACTATTTCTATACACTAACAATGAGCTATCCAAAAAGAGAAGTAACTATCTCATTTATAATAGCAACAAAAAGTGTAAAATATTTAGGAGTAAATTTAACCAAGTAGGTGAAAGAGTTGAACACATAAAACTGTGTACATAAAACATTGATGAAGGAAATTAAAACTGGCATAGATAAATGGAAAGCTATTTCATGTTCATGCTTTGGATGAATAATTTTTTTAAAAAAATCCATGCTATAAAAAGTGATGATCTATAGATACAGTGCAATCTCAAACAATATTCCAATGGCATCTTTCACAGAAATGAAAAAAATATAAAATTCACAAGGAACAAAGGACCTCAGAGAGCCAAAGTAACCTTGATCAAAAACAAAATTTGAGGTATCACAGTTCTTGATTTCAAACTATATTACAAAATTATAGTGATCAAAACAATGTAGTACTGGTATAAAAACAGACACAGAAGCCAATGGTAAAGAAGACAGGGGCCAGAAATAAATTCACACATTGATAGCCTACTGATCTTTGATAAGGGTGCCAAGAACACACTGTGGAGAACAGGTACTCTTTTGAATAGTAGCTTTGGGCAAACTGAATATTCCTCCACAGAAAAATAGTTAGGCCATTATTTTACACCATAAACATAATTCAATTCAAAATAGATTAAAGACAAATGTAAGACCTGATAATAAAGTTACTAGAGGAAAATATAAGAAAAACGGTTTCTTGACGTTGTTCTTAGCAATGTATTTTTAATACAACACCAAAAGCACAGGAAAAAAAACAAATGAGATTACATCAAACTAAAAAGCTTCTGCAAAGCAAAGGGGAAAATCAACAGAGTTAAAAGGCAAACTAGAATAGGAACAAGTGTTTAATAATTGCGTATTTGATAAAGAGTTAATATCTGAAATATAAAGGACTCCTACAACTCAACATCAAAATTAACCTGATTAAAAAATGGGCAAATGACATGAATAGGCATTACTTAAAAGAAGATATATAAATAGCTAACAGGTATATGAAGAGGTATAAGTATTAGCAATATCAGTAAGTTATTTAAGCATCATTGCTTATTTTTATCCAACTTAATTTTCTAATTTGCACATAAAATATTATGATAATTTCTAACTATATTTAGTGGAAATATACTACTCAATCTCCTGGCAGTAAGAAGCATTGACTGACTACCCCACTGCATTCATCACCATGTTTTCACTGATACCTCATTTCCCCTAGGCTTCTCCTAGTTAACAATTGAACATAGGTGAGTAGTATGGTATGCTCATTCTCTTAGTTCAAGGACTCCTCAGTGGCCTCACCAAAACTTTTTTTGGAACAGTGCCACAGTCTAAGACTTCCCATCCAGTTTTTCTCCTTTCCCACACCCTTCCCTTACATTTGATTCAAATGTGGTCTGAAGGCTCTTTTTGAGCATGTATTGGTCCCAGGATCTTCCTTCAACAAATCTTTTGCATATCGAACTTGACTTTGCTTCTTAGAGTACCCAGGCTGGCACTGATAATAATCATCCTAAATGATATATTGTTTTTGACTATCATCAGAAACATCTATTATGAATGAATGATTATGTTAGTTACCATTTATTTCACAGTTACCATGAGGTGGGTACAATCTTAAGCACTTTACATGCAATATCTTATTCAGTTTTCGTAATTCTAAGATTATTATCAACCCCCTTTTAGAGATGTGAAAACAATTGCAGGAGATGTTATACTTCTGGCAGAAAACACAACATGCTCAAAAAGGTCAGTTGAAGATAATTTAATAAAGGAACAATTAACAAATATGTGTTGGCAGCTAAAGAAAAACCACAAAGAAGACGTAGACACCCTAAAGCTAGAGATTTCAGAGATACCCATATGCTGTGAGAGTTATAACTTAGGGAATGAAGGAAGAGGCCAGCATGGGATGGGATCTTTCTTCTTAGGTAGGGTAATACAGAGTCACCAGGAAAACTAATGGAGAATAACTAAACATAGCTCATAGTCTCCTATCAGTTCCTCTATTAGCCAATCTCAACAAGAAGCTAGAAGGCTAGAGAGCCCATTTTATGCTGCTCACATAGACCCGCTTACTGAAACAGAACAGGAGAATAACAATAGAAAACTCATCTGAACCCCATTAACAAAATACATTAAGGATAGGAAGGTAATGATTTAAAGTCACATTACAAGTGTATGTCATAAATGTCAATACTAAAAACAGATCAAATTTGTCCAATTCCATAGGTTCATTTTTACCATGTATTATTCAGGGTTTTCCAGAGAAACAAAGCAGATTTTACATTTTATATATGTGTGTGATACAGACATATATAGATATATGAGGAAAAAATCCAGCCATAAATGCCTCTATTTTTCATATTACATAGCTGGATACTTTCTGGACAGCCCGATAGATGATAGATAGATAGATAGATAGATAGATAGATAGATATGATAGATAGATAGATAGATAGATAGATAGATAGATAGATAGATATGGAGAGCAAGAGAGAGAGAGAGAGAGCAATTTATTATAAGTTATTGGCTCAAGCAATTATGGAGGCTGAGAATTTCCACAATCTGCTCTATGCAAACAGGAAAGTTGGTGAAATAGTTTGAAGGCCTGAAAGCTGAAAAACTAATGGTGTAGATTCCAATGTGTGAAGGCCTGAGAACCAGAAGTTTGGAGGGCAGAAGAAGATCAATGTCTCAACTCAAGTACACAAGCAGAGTTAAATTAACTTTCATCTGCCTTCTTCTTCTGTTTAGGCTCTCAAGGGATTGTGTGATGCGCATCCATATTGGGTAGAACCATCTAATTCATTCAGTCCACCAATTCAAATGCTAATCTCATCATGGTATACCCTCATAGACATACTCAGAAATAATGCTTAACCAGTCGCATCTAGGCATCTGATGTCCCAGTGTCTAGTTGGCACGTAAAATTAATGATCACAAACCACTGTGCAATCATGCTTCCTTCACATGGAGGTAGGTAGTGTTATGATGGGATCTATTAATTATTTATTTTTCTCCAATAAAACAAATTATTAGTTTTTATTAGTTATTTCTGAAGGAAAGCAGCAACTATTAAAGAGAAAAAATTTCACATCGTCTTAATCTGTTCAATGTTAATAAAACTGTGATTTCGGACCTTTGTTGTGATTTTTGAGTAATGATCACCTCAGAATCCCTTCTCTGATGTAGACCAGTAAGCATATAGTATTGTTATTTACCCATAAAATTGACCATCTTAATGAACTTACTTGGGGCTCTAAATACCTAACAATTCTTACCCCCTTTCACATATTCAAAATTTAAGAGCAATTCAGTAGCTTGAGTAGAATATAAAAACAGGGAATAACACTTTATTTTCAATCAATTGCAGAAAAGAGAAAACACCAGAATTGACAAAGAACTGCAGAGAACAAGTCAAGTCACAGAGATGAAAAACAGTACAGAACACTTCAACATCTCTGGCACCATCTATCACGAATAATATTTTAGTAGCACAAGGTCATCCTTAACTGAAAATGATATAACTGGAATAGATCATTTAGGAAAGGAAAGCAGTGTGACAGCTAATATGACCACTCATTTTAGGTACCAAGGGAAAAACTACTTGGAAGCCAGAGTTCACATTTATTTCACAATAAAATTGTTTTCTTCCTGAATGTCTTTCTATTCTCCTAGTTTAACCAGCTGAAATTCCTCTTTGAAATACTCTTATTAGTAAAAATTTTGAAATAAGTAATTGAAGTGAGAAAATATATTCCATCAAAAATATGAAACAGACATTTCTCCAAATAGATTGTTTTTTCCCCTAGAGTAAAATCACTGTGTGTTTGTGTGTTTATGAAACAGAAACAGGAAAGATATAACTTGGCTTCTGGGAGACACTGATATAATTGCAGTGAGGACTCCTGAAGAGACTGGGTTGTAACATGTTTGAAAAAGAAATAAAGCAAGAGGACTGAAATATGCTTTTAAGCTGGCAGCCCACGTGTCCTCTTTAGTTATCTGTCAAGCACTCACACATTGTTCTTGGGAAACACAATCGTAGTTTGGATTTAATGAATGTTTTAGGCTGAGATGTGGTTAGTGAGTGGAGATAAGCATTACTTCCCTAGATGCATCTCTGCATTCCGGCGTTTAGGTAGTTGCTTAGTAATTACCTCGTTGAAAGAAGATTAGGACTCAGATCCCGGCCTGTGAATTCTGTTCCAGAAATGTCAAATGGACTGGTGAGGCCCAGGATCCTGAAAGCTGGGAAGCAGAATCAGACTCTGAGAAAGAAGATAGAGGTCTGGGGAAAACTGAGTATATATTTAAATCTAAGGAGCTGGAAATGTTAGGGAAATGATGTTAGATAATTTGCTTTAAATACTGATCTTGATTGATACAGAGTGAAGTGGTATCAGCAGAAACAGGGGCATTGGGGCCAGTGGGAGCAGGGGCAGTGGGGCCAACAGGAAAAGGTGGCTTAGTAAGGACCCAAAAGGCCATGACAGCTAGGGCTATAGCATGGCCCTCAGTAACATCAAAGCTTCCACAGTAATCATGAGGAAGGTATACTACAGACACTGAAACATGAGGACAGCTTAGGACTCACACTCTTATTTGCCTGTGCCCCATCTTGTCTGGCAGAGTAGCAAATAAGCAACTGAAACAACTGAGTCATGAAAAAGTATAAAAACTCTAAATTATTCACAAGTAAAATTTCAGGAAATAAAAATAACCAGAAAGGAGTAAATTATAGAAGAAATTTTTAAAGTACTAAAAAGTGGAAGGCGTTTCTGTAAAACACTCTTTCCCAAAGTCAATTTCTTCTAGGCCCTTTTCACTATTGCACATGTTTTATGTCAGGATTACTATACCATCTTAATGAAAAATCTGAACATTTAAGTTTAATCCATTCACTCTCTTTTTTATTTAAACATACTAACATCTCATTTTATTCATTTATCATTTTTTTGTTTGTCCACCATTAATGCTATAACAAGAAATCCTTGCATTAACAAACTGAATGAAGTTTTACAAACCCAGATTTTTCATAGCTTCTATCACATACTTTGTGAACATGGACATACATATATCTGCTGAATTGAAAATTCCTTAGTTGGTAATTCAAATATTAGATTTTTACATTGTAAATTTTGGAATTTGGAATAATGAAAATTGTAATGTTTTATGCTCAACTGTTCAATCTCTAAAGTGAAAAAATTCTTTTTCATACTTGTATGTGTGTTTTTAGAACTAATAAGATTATATGTATAATCATAGGGAGTAACTTTCTTCCCAAAACATTAGTGTGCAATTTAGTGCTTATGAAGAAGCAATTTACTGAATGGCATCCTAGTGGTATAAGAAATATTCAAGGACTATATCACTTTGAGAAAGTGAAAAATTGGGGGATTCTCCAAGAAATTGGCAATACTTACAGCTTAAGAAGTTTTAAGAAATAAAAAAATGAAAAACTGGAGAGATCCAAGATTGCAGAGTAGGTAAACACTTGACCTGCTTGGTTTCATGAACAAATTAAAATTAAAGCTAAATTATTGAACAACTAACATGGAGAATGACCTGAATGAAGTCTAGTTGAACAGAAGCTTTATAATTAAGGATACAAAAACAGGAGGCCACATCAAGACTGATAGGAAGGGCACAGATGCAAAAGGATCCAAACCTCCAGTGGCATCAGAGAATCAGAAGGAATATCTCAGCCATGGAGGTTCCTCCAAAGGAGAAAGGAACCCCAGTCCCAAACTAAGTTCTCTAGCCCTCAGCATTGGTTCTGGGAAGAGGAGCCCCACAACATCTGACTAAAAACAGTGGGGACTTCAACCATCTAGTTGAGGTGAAAGGCTCCTGGAAACCCATATATCCTCTTAGAGTGCCTGCATGGACTCAGTCATTCACAGTACTCACCGTGGGCTCTGGCACAGGAGCGGTGACTCAGGGGGTGTTTAAGGCATACAGGGGGCAGACTGAGGTGTGTCACTTTGGAGTGAGGACTGGAGGACAGTTCCCATTTTTCTGCATGTGTCCCTCTCCCATGTAGTCAACTGGTAGGTGCTATCTTTCCCATGTTGTGACCGCCCCTACATGGCCAAATCTGAACCTGATTGGTCAGTTCAGCTTTACTCGCTCCAACCTCCGGACTCACTGGGACTCCACCTCACCCAACTTCACCAACACCAGAGGCACTTTCTCTCATAAGAACCCAGCACCACTCACATTGTAATCTTCCTTGGAGAACTATTTTAGCCCCCAGGCTGCTGGCAACCAACACTGGTGTGCTCTGAGACTTTTGCTGATTAGCTCCAGGTTCAGCACTGGCATCAAACCCGAATCTATAGGAGCACCCAGTGCAGATGACCAGGAAGATGGTGCTAGGGCCCTACAGGGCACCTACTACATAAGCTGTCTAGCAATACTAGGAGACATAGCAGATCTACCTAATAAATAGAAACAAACACAGAGAGGTATCCAAAATGAGAAAACAAACAAAAAATGCACCTCAAATTAAAGAACAGAACATTCCAGAAGAACTAAACAAAATGAAAGGAAGCAACCTCTTAGATACAGAGCTCAAAACAATGATTTTAAGGATTCTATCTCTCTGTTGAAGTTTTCACTAAGAGAGATAGCAATCATAAAGAACATAAAAATGATTTTTAAAAAAGCAGTCAGACATGAAGAATAGTATAACTGAAATTCAGAACGCAATAGATGGAATTACCAGTAGACTAGATGAAGAAGAGTATCGAATCAGTGAATTGGAAGACAAAGTAGCAGAAAGCATCCAATCAGAACAGCAAAAAGAAAAAGGAATCCAAGAAAATGAGGACCACGTTAAATGCAACAATATTTGCATGGGAATACCAGAAGGAGAGGAGAGAAAGCAGGGAATTGAGAACCTATTTGAAAACTAATGATGAAAAACTTCCCTAACCTGGTGAAGAAAACAGACATACAAGCCCAGGAGGCACAGAGAGTCCTAAACAAGATAAACCTAAATAGGCTCACACCAAGACACATTATAATTAAAATGGCAAAGGTTAAAGACAAAGGGAGAATACTAAAAGCAGCAAGAGAAAAGCAACTAGTTACTTATAAGGGAGCTCCCATAAGATGCTCAGCTGATTTTTCAACAGAAACTTTGCAGGCCAGAAGAGAGTAGCAGAAAATATTCAGTGTGATGAAAAGCAAGGACCTAGAACCAAATTCCTCTATGCAGCAAGGTTATCATTCAAAATCAAAGGACAAATGAAGAGCTTCTCAGACAAGAAAAAGCTAAAGGAGGTCATCACCACCAAACCACTATTAAGAGGAATGTTACAGGGACTGCTTTAAGATGGGGTAGGGGAGGGGAGCAAAACTATGAACAACAAAATGGCAATAGGTACACATCAACAATTACCTTCAATTTAAAATGGATTAAAAGCTCCAATCAAAAGACATGAAGGGTACTGCACTGAATGGAGTGTCAGACAGAGGAAGACAGACACAAGCTGACTTTGCTTATAGGTGAAATCCACAAAAGAAAAGAAACAAGTGGTATAGGAACAAATTCATAGACATAGAAAACATTTGCTCTGTTGCCAGATGGGAGGAATGTTGGGGAAGGGGGTGAAACAAGGGGAAGAGACTGGGAAGTTCAGTTTGGTGATTACGAAGCAATAGTTATGGGGGTATAGAGTATAACATGGGAATATTGTCAATAATGTTGCAATAACTTTGGGTGGTGTCAGATGGGTACTAGATTTGTGGGGGTGATGGAAGGAGGGTGGGAGGGGTGGGGAAAAGGGGGAAAATACGAAAATCAATGAAGAAGTAAAGATTTAAATACAGAAACACGACTCAAACCCATAATATACATCGATAATGTTTGTAAACCAGTTTATTTTCTCAGAGTAAGCATGATGACCATTTCCATTTGCCTGTGTCACAGATACCCTGGTACACTTAGTGTTTATGTTGTAACTGTATTACTTATTGTCTATCTTCTTACAATTAATTTTTATTTTAAAATAATTTGTTTATGTATCTAATTTATTTTCAAATTTGATTTTATAGAGAAAAATCTAGCAAAGAAAAAAGTCCAGGATTTTAATAAATTGATTATAATAAGGAAAGGAACTATACTGTTCTAATTCCATGGCAGCAAGTGAACATATTTTACAATTTTGAGTAAAGTTTCTATAATTTAAAAATTTTGAAATCAGTTTTGGTAACTAAAATGTAACAGGAAAGTTATTAGAAGATATGCTAAATAGTTGTTACACGAAATTTGGAAACAAGAAAGAAAATAAGTTCTTTGGAAACCAGGAAATGAAAAATGGAATGTATGAAGGCTGTCCGGAAAAAAATTCAGTCATAAATGCCTCTATTTCTTGTATTATATGGCTGGATACTTTCTGGACAGCCCTCATACATAGCATATATAAATAAAAAAATAAGTCACAATGTTAGCCTATCTATTCCAATAATATTGCAAAATAAATTTGTTTTAAAATAGGCATACATATATAATTTGACATTTACCTACATAAAGCAGTTGAGAGATCACCAAGGTATCTTGAACCATCACACAAAAGCATGGTTGCATTTGCAGCTGGTTACATTTTTGAGCCTGCAAACTTCACTTGTACCATGACTACTACCATTTTTATTACGTTATTAGTAAATATAGCCAACCTACGCTGTGAAAGTAGGCTAAGAACCTGTATTTTCAAAGTCAATTTAAACAAGAAAAGAGCAGAATTTGTTCTCACTTTTCTTGTGAGCCTAATTAAACTAATAAGGAAGAAGTCTCTAAGATAGTAATGGTTTAAATTTTACCCTTACAATATTTTTATATTTTCAAAAGTTGTGTTTTAACTTGATCTTTCAAAATCATGTGTTACATTTTAGGTACCTTATGGAGTCAAAAGATATTTTTCACAGGAGACATGCAATAGTATTTCCACTCACCCAATGTCTGGTTTTTCTTCCGTCTAGAACCATAGTGGATTGCTTTTTCAAGCAAGTTCCCATGTTGTTGAGAAGGGCTATGTGAGTAATTTTGGGCAATGAGTAATAAGTCATTTACAGTTCAAAATGTGTAATGCTGATGTGAAAACCTCCGGACCCTCTTTTCCCCTTGATGTGTTCAGAGCCAATGGTGAAGAGGGTGTGTGCACAGGCAGGTGGATTCAAGAGGGAAGAAGGTGTGTGTGTGTGAGCAGTGCTGTCAGCTGAGGCACAACGAAAGGGTAGCATGAGCAAGACATAAAACTTGTTTTTAAGCTACTGAAATTTTGAGATTGATTGTCACTGTAGCCTAACCTAGACTCCTATGACTGTCTAGGCTATCTTGATTATTACAGAAGACTAATATTGGGCAAATCACTTTTTAAGGTACAACTAATTTCTTATAACTCCTTAACTCTTAAATCTGGAAATAACTTTCTTTTTAAGGTCACCTGTTTAAAACTAAGTGACACTATGGTTTTGACTTTTATATTTTGCATGGTAAGACAAATTTAATAAGAGCTATATTTCTAAAGTCAAAATTAAGAACTATAGCATTAAAGTTAGGCCTCAGAAGGTTCACTAGGGCTCAGAGCTTTTTGGTACCTGCTTGTGTTTTCCCCCAATATTGTTTCATGGCTCAGTAGTTTAACACTCAACAGGAAAAGTGAAATTTTAAGGTACTAAGTCAGAGATAAAGTGATTAATTATTCAACTTCTTTAAGACTAGAATGATGCCTTATTTTTTCTGTAGCATCTACAAAAGTTTTCAAAAAGAGGTGTTTACAAAATATTTAATGGATGGATGAACGTTTAATTCCACCATTATCCTTTAACAAGTTTCTTTAAACACTCCCATTGTTCCTAAAATCATGAAATGGATTCACCTTAACATATATTCTCCAACTCCAAATTGAGCTAATATGCTTCTGAGATTGAAATGGAAGCCATGTTTACTATCTTTAAATAAGCCAAATTAATTTTACATATAGGATGCTTAAACTCTTTCATGCCTTTTACAAGCAATGTGGGCTTGAATAATGTTTCTTTCCATGTAGGTTGTAAGACCAGCAAAACAAGAGGGTGTAGCAGCTTTGAATGAATGTGAAACTCGTATGCCTACTTTCTGGCAGAGATGCCTAAATCTTATTTTGTCCTGAGATAGCATTTAATCATGGAAGGCAGAGAAGCAAAGTAGTTAAGACTGCAGGGTCTGGACTCACTGCTTGGATTTGTGCCTCAGCTCCAGGACTAAATTAACTTCTAAAATATCAGCTTACACATGTATAATGTATATGATGATAGTTCCATTTTCATAAATTCACTGAGAGGATTAAGTGAGATAAATAAAGATAAAGCATGTTGCCTAGCACATATTAAGTACTTTAAAATTTAACGGGTAACTGACCCATCTGCTGTATTGTAAACTGCAGGATTAGATCACATGTCACTTATTAAAAGGTAAGATTTGCTTCTTTTAGAATATAATGTTTCCATTTAAAACATGCAGTTCTGTTTTCACTGTGTTCGATTGCTCAACCTCCATAGTTGTATTTTCCCCCAAATTAGCTCCTTCTGCTGCCTTTAAAATCTTTGGAAATAGAAAATTGATTAAATTCACTTTGTATTAATTCATTAATGTAACTTTCCTCCAAAATAGATATATAAACATTCTATCATTAAAACACAAAGACAACAAAAACTTTGGTGTCTAGATATAAAAAGTATGAAAAAAATTTAGTATCATGTGTGAAAATTAGAATTATGATTCTTAAAGTGTTATTTGCTTTTTCCTTGATTCTGGTTTAAAAGATAGTTACTGAACCTTTTCCCATTGGAAGCTTCTTTCATGTTTTTCACACATAAGCCATGATGAGATGAGCCCATGTAATACAATATAAACAACAAAACCAGGCCACACTCTACACAGAGAAAAGTAATAGAAGAGAATTCCATTTTTCATAACTTTGTTTTATATTCTGCATGATTGTGCACATGACTATTATAGAACAATGAGTATGTCTACCTGATTCTTTTCAAAAATTAAGAGAAAACCTTAAAATTCATTTGGTAGGTTTTTCCACTAAATAACTAGTTATTGATGATCTCATGAAGTTAACTAAATTCACTAATAATTTCAACTGTGATTACATCTCAGCTTTTAACTTTCTGACTCTGCCAGTTTAGACTCTGCTTTCCCCCTATAACTACAACTCTGACTATGGTATGTGTGTGATCTTAAAGGAATAGTATGTGTTGCCCTCTAGTGATTCACATAAACATTGGAAACGTCACGTAGGCTCTCTCAACCATTCAGAACTGTATAGAGACTTCTTATGTTTTCATGCAGAATCTATATAGTACTTTTTATTGTTTGTCCTTTGACAGCTTCAGTTTTTACATTTTAACTTATTATACAAGTCCAAACTAAACTCTATTTGCTATTGTTCATAAACAAAAACAAAAACATGATAAAATACTCTCAAACTAGATAAGAAACATTTCTTGACCATTTAAAAAGACGGCCCTAATCTGAGCCCTTCCAATTCTGTTTCACGGAATTTCGATTTTCCCTTTGCTAGATGAATCTGTCTTACTTGTATTTATCATAGTTTCTCCCATATGGTTTCTAAGCAAGAAATACATACTTCTAACATTTTATCTCTTTTCATGATGTTTCTTCGGTAACACTGTCTCTAAGGGTATTATCTTAACTTCATTTTATGTAACAATTTATGTCCAACATTAAGAAAATTCTTTTCAGAGTCATGTTTCTAAGGAAATAGGAGGACTTCTTAATTTATATTATGACACAATTATTAAAATTTTTTAACTTCTACAAATGTTAAGTAGTAAGCATGTTTCATTTTACTAGTATTTAAAACATCTGGTACATTTTCATTTGTGAGTATTTCTCGTTGGTTCTTTCATTAAACTGCCACAATATTTTGAAATTATTGCTAAGTTGCTGACCTGGAAGAATCCTTAGAGACTCACAAAGATTTACTTGCCATTTAAATTAGGAATAAAACATCTTAAATAGCAAAAGTCTTGACTAAAACCCGGGCCAGAATCAAATATTGTACTTGCAAATTTTTAAACTAAAAAGAAAAATGAATCATACTTCCTGTGGTAGTTTTGCCATTTCTCTTCTCTGATGTTTTAAAAATATCTTTGACGTGGAATAATATTTCAAATCATATGCACAAGAGCTGTCTGGAAAAAATCCAGTCATATGCTTCTATTTTTCATATTACATTGCTGGATACATTCTGGACAGACCTCAGAATTCTCAGCCATATAATAGGACAATGTTATATTGACAATGGCTGGATTTTTCCAGATAGCCTGCATATATAGCTCCAAATTAAAAGAATGTATTTTTAAAGTACATCTAAAATTTAACTAGAAGTTCTCATCCTTGGGGATTTTTAAAGTACTTAAGAAACATTGTGATGAAATAATCTGGCTATATTCTCTCAAAAGGGGTACTGATGCCAAAACAGGCAAGTCATTTTACCCACTCAAAAGCAATCAATTCAATGCAAACAAAATTACTTAAAATTGGAAACTTATAAATCAATGAATCATAGTTATTTTTTCCAGTTTTGTTTCCATACATTTTTTTTTTACACAAAATCAACACAAGTAGCCAAAGGCGTTCTCATTGTAGACACAGGCAAGACAGTTTGGGTGGCATATAACACTTTCCCACTCCCCAACAGTACACTCCCTGCCAGTCTAGGTCCCACCCTGCTGTTCTTTCACTCACATTGCAACTATCACATATGAAGTACCTGCTAAATGTCAGGGAACTTTTCATAACTTATTACCATGCAGTCAATAGCATGGTAATAAGTCTTATTGGCCTCATGTCCTTAAAAGCTTTTAACCTGGGATAAATGACAAAATAAAGAGCTAAATAAAATCCCCCTTGGGGGCGGGGGAATCACAAGGGCTATAAGGACATGAAGAAAATGTTCTTGTTATTTGAAGAGGCATATCACAGCTTGCTAAAACGTCTGGGCATGTTTACACTGAAAAGATAATATCTGAAATGGACTAAGAAAAAAGAGGTGGGTATTGACAACTGGAAATAAAGAGGGCCTTCAGGATATTCTTGAAAAATATCAATATAGAATCAGAAATGTGTGGTCAAGTTCCTAGCATAATTTTAGTTTCTGTGTTAGTGTTTCTTCTTTAGCAGGTATCTGGAACTTGCAGTCTCCTAGCTGGCCTACTTCTCCAGTCCCTTCTCAGGCTTCATTTGTTAGGCTCTTCCTTTGCTCCCCAGAGCTCTCTCTCTGCTCCATGTATATTCAAGCTATGTATTCTCCATCCACGATTTCAATCTCTCATTTCAGCTACCTATATGATCATGGCTAAAGCAACCTGAGCTGAGCATTTCTGTATCCCTTGCCTGTTAAAATAGATACATTGGCCATGGGCCATGGTCCAAACTCTATTTTTAACATTCTTTAATCAATCCTTCATATTTATTTATAAGCATCATCACTAATATACTAATCAGATAGTGTCATTCATTGTTAAAATTCTTCCACGACCCCACCTTCATAAAGGTTGATATGAGTAAAACATAAACTGCTGTGATAACACACAGTATACTTCCTTCTGTGGTCGTATCCCACCTGTCTAGCTGCATCTTCTGTTGCAAGCATGGCCTGATTTTTATTGCCCACTATAGCCCTTCCCAAATTTCATAAACTTGCCATGATTTCTTAAGTTTCTCTTCTTTTGCACATTTTTTCCATTGCTTAGAATATTTTCTTCCATTCTTGTGAAAAAAACATATTCATTTTTAATTAGTTTAAAAATCAATGGTTTTTGCCAGCTAGTTTATAAACTTTATTAAGACAAAAATCATGCTGACCTTAGTCACCATTGCTTCTCCATGTACCACAGTACCTTACATGCAGCAGGTCTATCTCCTGTTTCATGAATCAACTAGAGCCCTTCTTCAAGTTAGGCCAATTCAGACATTCTTGTCTTAAAGCGTTCTGTGCATCATTCCATCATTGCAATTCATTTATTATATTGTTATTTGTGTGTGTGTGTGTGTGTGTGTGTGTGTGTGCCTCACTCTTCACAAGAATAAAAGTGTTTTGAGGAAATGTTTTATAAATTTTCATGTTGTCAAATGTTGCCCAGGAACTAATGAAGTTCTTGGCATATTGCATTCAGAAATATTTGCTATATGAATGAGTGAATACTCAAAGGATAGAAGTATAAGATAAGGCTACAGATCTGGACAGAGCTTTCAGCTCTCAGTAGGAAGGCAAAACCTCTGAGAAGTTAAACAATAGAAACAATGTGCCTGGACTGAGGGTGAGAATTTCCCCTGAAACCAGATCATATAAAGAAATGAGGAACGTCCCAAACAAAGAATTTGCAACACAAGGCAATTATGCAACTTGCCCAAGTTTATAGGTAGCAGATTCAGCTTTTTAACACATGCTTTCTATTTTGAATTTTAAATTGCATGCTTTTAACAACAAATAAATAAATAGCCCACAAAAAGCAGAATAAAGAAATGAAGCAGACCTATGCATATGGAAATCAGATGATAGAGATGGCATTGCAGAAACTGGAGAAACAACGACTCTTTAGTAAACAACGCTAGCATAATCAAATATTCCTATGGCAGACAAACAAAAACTGAATCCATATATGAAAATAAATTCCAGATGGAATAGCAACATAAATATAAAAAGTTAACATTGTGTAAGAAAACATAGATATACCTTACAATCTTAAAATGGAAATGGTTTTCTTCTGCAAGATACAAGCAAAGCACAAATCATAATAAAAGGTTAAACAAAGTCATCTATATTAAAAACAAGAATGTATACTCTTCAAAAGATATCATATAAAATTACAAATCATAAATTTAATTTAAACACATATAATCAAGAAAGAACCCCTAGAAATCATACAAAGGAAAAAGAAAATTATATTAAAAAAAAAGGTGGGGGTGAGATGAGAAAAACATGAAGAGAACTCTTACCAAAAAAGAAAAACAAGAAAGAAAACCAAGAAGTCCAATAAACATATGGAAAACTCCTCAAAAATTTTAGAGATCAAGCAAATGCACATTAAGTGATAAATTGCACCACTTGCATCAAACCATCACAATTTATATATTGGTGAGCACATGGAGCAACAACACTTTGATGGGAGTCTTGATTACTGTAAACACGAAAATAATGTGCCATCATTTGAGGAAGCAGAAAATGCTCAGAATATAACTTCAGAGATGCTGAATAGGTGGGAGCTATATTTCAGATGTTCACAGTACTGTCCTCACACCCCCTTATAAGTAAGTTTCTGATACATATGTCACGCAAGTTTACCATATTTGTCTTGAACCTAGTTCATTTTGACTGTGGGATCCCTACTGCACTATAATGGCCCCCACTTGTTTTGGTAGCACACAAAAACTTCTTAACATGTGATAATTTCTCCTTTACTAAAGTCAACTTATGTCCCACTTTCAATAGCAATTGAACAGACCTGGCTCCATTTTATGTTTCTCCTAAATGTCGTGGCGTACCGGAGTAGATCTCTGGTGCCACAACTTTCCATCTGGTCAGCTGAGATACATCTCAAGTCTTAAGATCCTCAAAAGTTATAGAAGAAATTTTGCCTTCAGCAGGGACAAAGTACAATGGTCAATACTCAAGGGATTTTGAGATCAGTGCTTCTGTTAGTCTGACTTCAATTTTTTAATTCATTCAAAATTGTTTTCTGAGCACCTGCTGCATGTACTGAATTATACAAAGAGCTAATATAGCAGTTACCAAAGTAGACATATCTTGATCCACACAAAGCTTCAAAGCATAGGAAAGTAAGCTTTGACAAAGGAAATTAAAAGTTTGATGAAGGATATGAAAGAGGACAATATGGTTCTATACTTTATTCAGGGGTGTCCAAATTTTGGCTTCCTTAGGCCACATTGGAAGAAGAATTGTCTTGGCGCACACTAATGATAGCTGATTAGCTAAGAAAAGGTCCATGCATAATGTCTGTAATGTTTTAAGGAAGTTTACAAATTTTTGTTGGGTTGCATTCAAAGCCATTCTGGGCCGCACGCTGCCCGTGGGCCATAGGATGGAAAAGTTTAGGGCAATACTACCTAAAAAATAATATTTAGTGAAGGTGTTGCAAATAAGTTATGAGACAATCCAAAGGAGAGAGAGAGAGGAAAAAGGCATTTGCAGGACCTAGATAGCTAAGTTCATTATATATTAGGGGAAGAAAATGAGATAATCAGTATGGTAGAGTGTAAAAATTAAGGGTAGAGCCATGTGGCTAGGGAGGTAGGTAAATATAAATCATGCAATGTTTGTATGTCATAGGGAGGGTATAGAATTGTATTTCAAAGGCAGTGTGAAGTGAGTAAAGAATTTTACACCACGTTTAATAGACCATCATGGCTGCTTTGTGGAAAATAGACTGGTCCAGGTTGAAGAAAGAGGTAGGAAGCTAAATCCTATGAGGAAACTGGCAATGTTAACTGAAGAGACTTGGATACATCAAAGTTATATATACAAGGCAGATTGGGTATGACTTGTTGCTAATTGGATATAGTGGGTGAAGAGAAAGGACAAGTCCAGGATGACACTTAGATTTCTGGTTGGGTAACTAAGCAGAGAGTGGTATTATAAACATAGAAGGAAGAAAATTTTGGATAGAGTACAGTTGAGATGCCTGGAATAAATCTCATGTGTAGGTCTGCTTCCATGGCTTCGCTCCCCTCACTATGTTCTATCAAAATAATAATTGCAACAGCTAATATTTAGTAAGCACTTCCATGTGCTTCTCAAAGTATTCTATCTGTATTAATTTAGTTATCTCTATAAGATATAAGCCATTGTTGTCCTCATTTTTCCAGACATTAAAAGTCACTGGAAGCCTTTTTAACTCACCATACTTATACACATATAATAATGTCATTGAAATTGGAACCCAGGCAGTCTGACTCCAGAATCAGAGTTTTAAAGTCTACTACTGTACTACTCTATTGCAACTTGTCAATTAGGTAAACCGTCATTTGGGGTAGTAAATAAATACTAATTACAATAGAAAATTTTTGTCCTTTGTAATCTCATATTCTCTTGATGGCATAATTAAAGAAATGTGAAGTGGTAAAGATATGAATGATCTTACATAAAAAAGGACAATCTAAAGATACTACAGGGGTTGAACACGATGAGGACCAAGCAAATGCAGAAGCAGCAGCAAAGAAGACAATACTATGGGTCCCCTATTAAAGATTTCTCAGAAAGCAGATAATATTACAAAGTAAATAAAAAGAAATTATGTGTTTCCAGGAAGTCATATGTCTAAATAAAAGTAATAATTCTCTCTCAGTTGCAAGCTGGGATGCCCCAAAATGCTATTTTGTTCACTCTGAAGGGTACTTAGCACATCTCCTTCCTTAGGATTCCCAAGAGTGATGAAGAAACTCTAATAATCACTCATAATCCTTGGAGAGGGTGGGGACAAAAGACAGCAAAAGTAGGCTCTTGAGCCACTCTGCTTGCTCAAGCCCACTCCTACCTCTTTGGAGTGTACTTTCTCTTCAATAAATTATCTCTTTGTTTCACCTCTATTAAAAAGTAAAGAGCAAATTGTCTTATCTTACCTCTTTGTGAGAATGTATTATTAGTATAAGACCTACCCATTGCACCTAGCAGAGTGTCTAGTATCACATAGGTAAGCAATAAGTGTTACTTTTCAACTGGACTGAGGGAATGCAGTTAATTTGTTAACACATATAATACAGACACACTTAAATACATATAAATGTATATGAATGTGTATGTGTATGTATTCATAGAGAATATTAGTTAGTGGCTATGATTGCAAACAGAAGCACTCTAATTTAGCAGAAAAATAAATTACATAATTTAGCTGAGTCACAGAATCACTAAAGCCTGGAGATATTTCTTCCGAGGATATAACCACACCCGAGAATCTGTGTGGTAAAGTAACTGTCACCACTGCAGCTATGAACACCAAGTGCCAAATGCCAGAAATGCAACTTTTCTCTTACAGTCACCACTGCCAGTGAAGGCGGCTCATCTGCAGAAAGAACTTAGCTCCACGTGCTTTCTTCCAGACCAAAGAAGTAAGCCTCATCTAAATGGAGACTTACATGGTTATACTTGCATCTTCACTGAAAAACATGCCTCATATTTGTTTTTAATTTTATATTAGAGAGGTTCATTTTATAATGTGGGGAATTCCCCAATTGTATAATAGAAAGGTAATGTTAAAAAATACAAGGGTAGCCATAGTCTGACAAATATCCACCAAATTCTTTTTTTTTTTTTTTTTTTGCTTTTTGGTATGTGGGTAGCTCCCTGACTGGGAATCGAACCCAGGCCTCAGTGCTGACAGCGCCAACGCCGAAGTCCTAAGCCGCTACACCATCAGGGAACTTCCCCAAATTCTTACATACACATACAATCACAGAATTCTGAGGACTACAATATTTCTTGCATATAAAACATTTAGAAGCATGCCTGGAGCATTGTAATTGTGATGTTTGCTATTCTTTTCTTCCTTCCATTTTCTCCTTTCTTCTTTCCTTCCCTCTTCTTTTTGCTTATACCAATCATGTAAATGGGTAAATGTTAATGTGGTCATTAAATATGATTTGGACTAGAATTCAGATGTTCTAACTTGTAGCATCTTATATATCATCTTTTGTCTTCAGTTCATTTTGATATTGGAATTACTTTTAAAAACATTGATATTAAAATGCAACAATGAACCAATTAATGTTTCAAAAGAAAGTAAATTCAGCTTGTTTTTTTTCTTGCCAGATGCTCAGAAAAACTGTAGACACATGTTTTATAATTTCTCAAAAAATAAAACTCTATACTGTGAGTATAAAAGATAACCCATTTATAAACACCAGCCCTCCAAAAAATAAAAAACAAAGTCACATGCACGCATGCACAACTGAATGGGGGTCCTCACTGAGCTTCACTATGAACATAATGTAATAAGCTTTGGAGCTAGAGAAACTGGAGGTGTTACCTTGTTGTCATCATTATTTGCTGTGATACTCTTAGCAATTACCTAACTCTATTAATCTGTTTCCTTGAAGGTAAAATGGGAATCAATTCCCTTAAAGGTAAAATGGGAAACACAAAATCTTGCAAATAGCTAGACAGTATATGTGTGCAAAGTGACTGGCTTTGTAACGTCACGTATCAGATTCATAAAATGACACTTGTTTCATGTCCTTTCATGATTATTATTGCTGTCTTACACTACCAACAATTTTCCTCATGGTGTTTGCAGGACTTGTTTCAGATGTTACTGCAGAGAAGTATCCCATAGAAGAGCCAGAAATATTTACAGAAATGTTTACCTGAGTGCCCATAGACAAAAATTAAAAAGCATCCTGCCTTGCTATGGGACAATAGCCAATTGAAAATTTATATAGCTGGAGGGGTTCCCTGGTGGTATAGTAGTTAGGTTTCGGTGCTCTCAATGCCACAGCCTGGGTTCGATTCCCAGCCTGGGTTCGATTCCCAGCCAGGGAACCACCAAAAAAAAATTTATATAGCTGGAAGGAACCTTGAAATACCATGTAACAAAATCTCTACTTTTCACAAATGGAATGTTTATGCAAATACAAATCTTGGACAAAATCCTAGACCCTGTTTTTTACATTTTTGGTCTTATAAAATGGGGAGAATCTCATATAAATTTTTCCTCCTTAATTTATATATTCATTGTTTATGCATATATTTATTTTCCAAATTATATTGAAATCCTACTACATGCCTGCAGGCAGAAGGAAATCAAGTGGTGTTATTCTCAAACTCATCATCCAGTAGTTAATATAATGCAGCTAAAGAAAAACAATGCAAACCAAATGTCATAAACATTATAATATTGAGAGATGTAACATAACCTATATTGTATTTTCTTTTGAAATGCCAGTAACTTTTTAATTTTCTGCACAGATGGATAGAATGTAAAATGCAGGTTTTCATTAGCAACTATTATTAAATATTATGAATTAACAGTAACTATATTTTCAAAAACCTGGTTTGTACTTCTATGACATCTCATAGAAGTCAAAGCATTTTAATTCAAGATATTTTAATCCTACATCTATATTTCCTTATTGTGAAGTTTTATAATATTTATATTCATTATGCTACTTCTGTCCCCAGTTAGTGAACGTGTGTGGTAAAGGAACACATGTTTTATAGGTTTACAAGGGCTGTCTGGAAAGTATCCAGCCATGTAATAGGAAAAATAGAGTCATTTATGGCTGGGTTATTTCTGGACAGCCCCAATATTTTATAACAACTTTATTTTGAATGACTAGTGCTAATTTAAAAACCACAATGGTTCCCTGGTGGTGTAGTGGCTGTGCATTGGCACTCTCACCGCTGGAGCCTGGGTTCAATCCCCACTCAGGGAACCAACCAAACAAAAGAACAAAAAACAAACAAGGTGTTGGAAAAGAAAGAGTTATAAATGTATATATAAAAATAAGGTCATTTTCCTTTTATTTAAAGCTCAAATGTACCTGTGTTTATGCCAGAATTCTTATTTTAAACTGTGTGTAAAAATAAATGGAAAATGATCTAAGGGTTTTATCTAACTGAAAATTAAATTCAATAAAAAGATGTGGCCCAGAAGATTAAAATAGACACATTTCCAAAGATTATTGATAATAATGTATTTTACCCTTCAGAATTGAATATCCTAAGTGAAATTTTAGGAAAATTAATTCTACATAAGGAAAGCAAAAATGGCCTATAGGAATATTTGTGTCATTAGATATGTACTGACTGTATGTCAATATTAAAATGAAAACCATTCAACATATTTATTTACCACAATGTTAGGGCCAGTAGAAATCCCTTTGCAATTTTTGGAAAAAAATGTATTGTTTAAATTGCCTAACATTCGCAGAATTTCTATTTAATATTGACATTGTGTGTGTATTTGTATCTTTTGACGTTAGGCTATGTTATATGTAACAATTAGGCATTTTTAGTATGTATTAAAATTTTTAAATACTAAGCTAGCACTTACTAAATTATTTATGGGTACTCATTTCTCTTTCATGTTAACAGAAAAATGTCTTTTGTGTCTCTTAATGAGAAGACTTACTATTTTCATTCCCATTATAATCTGACACTGAATTCATGGGCACATCTATCAGTAGATTCCAAAGTTTACTTTCAAATTGCAAAGTCCAGTAGATAGTTGTCGTTGCTTCTTAATTTGACATCTATAATGTTTAACCTGTTGACTTCTTCCTCCTTGAGAAGCTCTTTCTTATTTTTTGAATCCCATGAAATCTAACTCTGGCATTTCCTTCACAGACCCATTTTTCAGATCTTCTTTCTACATTATAGAATCTATCTTCTTTCCACATGTTTTTGTTCTTGTTCCTTTTCCTTGTTCCTCACTCCTTCAGTCATTTCAAAAATCTCATACTTTTCTTTGCACTAATAAGAATGTATTAGATTCTCAGAATGTGGTGGTAATAAAAGAAGTAAGTAGTCAGCAGCCTCACAGCTTAGAGTCTTTTGGAGATATAGACAAGAAAAAAATGCATCATTAAATTACAATATAGTTGGAAAAGTATTGTGTGCTCTTAGAGCACATAGGAGGGTTCCTTAACTCAAATGCATGTGTGTGGGTTGAAGTGGTGGGAGGGTAAGGATTGTCCAAGACCTTAATTCCCAAGTGGCAACACATGTATCCACGGGGTTAAGTGCTGGGCTGTTCAGGGGTATGCAAAAATTAATCAGTAATGAAATAAAGACAAGTAAAAAATTACAAAACATTAGTTATAGTTATGAAACAATAAATGTTAAGTTTGAATCACTGTTAATGGAAACAGTTCAAAATTAGATCACATTAGCGAATGATGATTGGTGAGGTCATGACTAGGAACCCTTCCCCCAAACCACTATTTTGTCTTCAATCATTATGCACAGTTTCAGAATAATCTATTTGCAACATTTCTAGAACTTCCCCAAACATATAATACATCTGTAGCCAGACTGTTTAGTTTAGTTATTGACTGAGTAAAAGTAAGTATGTTGTCTCATTGTAATTCTTTTCAAGTAGTTTTTAATTTAATTTTTAAATACTTGATCATCATTATTAATATTTAACTGTGCTACAAATATTGTAAAATTAAATCTGTGGTGTGTATCTTTAGTGTAGTAATTTTCTTTCCTAACTTATTACCTAATTTCCACTATTTGCCTTAATATAGGCATGAACAAAAGTGTCAGTATTTAAAAACAGCTGTTTTAAAAACAAGGAGTACAATTTACAGAAATGAGTTTAAAAGGGGTACACAAGTGGAAAAAGATTGGGAACCACTGGTCTAGCAATATATGCTAAATAAATAATATTTAGATGAACACTGAAGGATAAGTGGCATTAAGCAATTAAACAAGGGAAAAAGAATATTCAGAAGAGATAAAAGACTATGTGTGAATAATCAAAGGTGAGAAAAAAGATAGTACATAAAGTAACAATCAAAGAAAAACATTTCAGAAAAACTAAAGAGCCTTATTTTGTTGTGCACCAAGAGTAAGGCTGGGTTTGGAGTTGCTGCCTGGTGTTAGTATTGTTGAGGTTTGAAACAGAAAACGTAAGCAGAGTCATGCTAATGCAAGATTCAGTAATACATATTAAGGGACATGGGTTTTATCCAAAGAACATTCAGAAACTATTTTGTTCTTTTAAATTCAGGAGCTACAAAATGATGAGGCTCATGTACACAACACCTGCTAATAATTAATCTCCTCAAAATTGTCTTCAGCTCTTGATCTTTATACTTCTTGTCCTAGGAAATTCACACCGGGGTAAATCCCCCAATATCCCCACAGCAGATGTTCAAAGGTGACTCCATTACCTTTCTCACACCACCAAACCCTCTCTCCTTTGTTTGTTAAGTTCCATCGCCTAGGACAGACTCTCATCCTTCATTCAGTTATCAAAATCAGAAAGGTGAAAGTGCCAACCATGTTGCCGTTTAGCCTCAGTGAAAGGCTATTGATTTTGCTTTCTCAATGCATTTAAAACCTGCCCAATCTTTTCTACTATTGTATCAACAGCAATGGCTTTTAGATAAGAACATGAATATTTCTCACACTGATTATTACAATGGCCTCTAACTTGTTGTGTCCATGTATTTTTTTTTTTTACTTTTCCTGCATTCATGCATCATTCTCATTGCCACTGAGTGATTCTTAAAAAAAGGTAAATCTATTTATGCCAGGACAAAATAATGTTTAAGCAGACTGTCTATTGATTCAGATGACCTGACTTCTACGATTGTGTAAAATTTTTCAGCCTCTCCCTCTTTCCCTCTGTATGTATGTGAACACAGAAAACAATGAATATAGTCTTTATAAAAGTAATTAAACGAAGCAATATATGGATAATTTTTTCATAATATCTGGAACATGTTGATTGTTATCATCAATCCCACTTAAAATAGTCCAACTGCTTTGATCATGAACTAAATCTAAATACAGCATGCATGATATTATTTGAAATCTCATCACACTCCATCTCTACTCTGTAGTAAAGCAATCCAATCTGCTGATAGTTCTTCAAATGCACCATGCTCGTTCATACTTCTATATCTCTGCACATAGTTCTGAAAGTGTTCAGCATAGACCCCTTCCATCCTTCTCTTCCTGGTTGACGCCTGATCATCTATTTAAATCAAGTGTCACCATGTAGCAGCCTACCAAGTAAACCCTCATTGTAGCCCAGGTAGAATACATGCCTCACCACAGGACCCTATTGCATGCTTACTACATTGTAACCATGTGTCATGTTCTCAGTATAGTTACTGACATTATAAGTTCTTCATAAATTCTCATGAAAAGAGGAGAGAAGGGAAGGAGAGAAGGAAGGATAGGCCACAGTTCTCATCATATAAGTCATTTATTGTTTTAAGAATGTGTTTATGCTGCACAAGCTGTCCCTAGTCCCAAATACTTCATCATCATAACTGAGTAAGTTTGGTTTAAGGAATCATATTGAGAAATTCTGTTAAAATGTGCATATATAATTTACATTCCATGATCTCATCATTCTGAACTTGTTCATACTTCTTACTCCGTTTTTGCATATATACTTCTTTCTGACAGGAATACTGCCCTTTCTCTTCTCACCTCTCCTTCCCCTCACCCCTTTCTCACACACACACATACGTACATACACACACACACACACACACACACACACACAAAGTTATCCCATAAATTTCAGTTGGGCTTGTACTATGTGAGCATTCTTTACTTCCCTTAATATTTCAGTTATTACATTGTCTAATTTTGCCTCAAAGTCAGCTGATAAAAAGATCATCTCTATCTCTTTAATCATAATCCATAACAAATTCAGTGTGCCTTTCTTGCTAGTTTTTAGAATCATAAAAGAGATGCTGAAGAGTTCAAAATATACATCCCAGGTTAAGATACCTCAATATTTTAAACATACATTTCAGTTTTTTAAATTAAAATTCTAGTAATGACTACTATCTCCACATAGAGCATTTAGCACTTATTCTGTTACAATAAAGGGCACATAATTGTGTAGTTCACTAAATTAATCCAATAGCCAGAGTTTTAATGGATTCAACAACATCTCTAGAATGAGTTTTCAAAAACTTCATCTATTGCAAGTCATTCACTAAGTACTCGAGTTACATCTCACCTCGGTGTGTTTAAAATATACCTTCAAACTCATAGAGGGATATTTTTAAATATATTTTTTCCAACTCATTATTCAAATTTACTTGCCTATATTCTAAATTTCAGAGCCTATGAAGTTATTTGCTGTACTGTTACTATATTCACATTGTCTAAGAGAGTAATCAACCAAAAGTAAGTGCTTAGTATATATTTAGTTAGTAAATGAATTATGAGTACAGCAAGCTGTTATTAGAATTGCAATATTTGCATTGATTACTTCATGATTGGGTACTGGTAAAGTGAAAAAATAACAAAATAATTTTTTAATTTAATTTTAAATTTATTGGGGTGACATCGATTAGTAAAAATTACATAGGTCCCAGATGTACAATTCTACATTACATCTTGTATGTGTTGTATTATGTGTTCATCACCCAGAGACAGTTCTCTTTCCCTCTCCATATTTGTGTTTCTGTCCCTTCTACCCCACCCACCTCCCCGCTTACCCTCAGGTAACTACTAAATTATTGACTGTGTCCATGTGTTTTGTTTATTTTTTGCTTTCAAAATTCTCTTAAAAATCAAACTAAATTTCTTCATCCCTTTCCCTTATTTTACCCACTTTCCCATCCCTCCTCCCATCTTAAAGAAGTCCTTCTAACATTCTTTGTAGTATTGGTTTGGTGGTGATGTATTTCTTTAACTTTTCCTTTTCTGAGAAGCTCTTGATTTGTCCTTCAATTTTGAATGCTAGCCTTGCTGGATACATTATTCTTGGTTGTAGATCCTAGGTTTTCATCATGTTGAATATTTTCTGCCAATCCCTTCTGGTTTGTAAAGTTTCTGGTGAGAAATCAGATGATAGTCAAATGGGTGTCCCTTTATAAGTTATTGCTTTCATTTCTCTTGCTGTTTTTAGAATTTTCTCTTTTTCTTGCACTTTTGTCATTTTAAATATAATGTATCTCAGTGTGTTCCTATTTGGGGTCATCTTGTTAGGAATTCTCTGTGCATCTGGATTTATATGTCTACTTCCTTTGCCAGGTTTGGATAATTTTCAGTCATTATTTCTTCAAATAATTTCTTGACACCTTGGTTTTCCTCTGTCCCTTCTGGCACACTTATTATTCTGATATTATTACGTTTCATATAATCCCAGAGAAATCTCAATCCATCCTCCCGTTTTTGGAAATAATTTTGTAATTGATCTGGCTGGGTGTTTTCTGATGGCTTTTCCTGAAAATCACTGCTTTGTGCTTCCATTTTATCTAGTTTAGTGACTTTTATTCCATCCTCTGGTCCTTTTTAACAGTATGTAAGTCTTTTTTGATGCTTGTTATCTCTCTGTTGAAATTATCATTCAGTTTCTTAAGCATTTTTATAATTGTTGCTTTGAGTTCTGTTTCTGATGGGTCATTGGTCCCCATCTCTTTAATTTGAGCTCCTTTTCTCCAGGTTCTTTTTTGCAGCCTCTCTGGACCTGTGCTGCAGCAGTTTCTTTGGTGTTTGCTGCTGATAGTGGGTGGGCAGAGGTCTGTGAGGGAGGAGCATTGGCTCCAGGGGTTGTGCACGGAATTCGTATGTGATTGTGCCTTTCTGTTCTCAGTTTGCTCCATGCACAGATTCTTCTCTGAGCTTTGGGGTTAGTCCTGCTTGCTAGTCTTTTAGATCATCCTGGTTATGGGCCAAGAGACATGCATGCAGCACCCTCTCGCCTCCTCCTTCCTGGATGGAGTGTTCATGCTGCAGCTCCTCACCTCCCAGCTACTCCCCCTCCTCTGGGAACCAGAGTGAAGTCTGGCCGATGTGTTTTATTTAACACCAGTCTGCACCTCCTGGGGCCAAAGTGAGGTGGGTGCAGTATCTCATGCCCCCCACCTGCGGGCCCCCTTTCCTCTGTCTGCAAACCAAGTGAGGTCCAGAGCTCTCCTGCCACCTTCTTCCTCCTCCCTCCCCCACTTGTAGAGTTCCAAGCAGGAACTGTGCACAGCCACATCTCTGCTCTTCCCCTTTATTTCTTCTTTGTTTAACCCTCTGCCCACCTGCAGATACCTTAATGTGACAAGTGGGTTTCTTAGCTGTGGTTGTGAGTTGTGTAAAGGGTCCTTGTTTGAGGAATAGGTGTTTGATTAGTTGTAATCTCCAGAGGAGTTTTTCAGAGGTCCCTCTCATGCTGCCATTTTGTTGCTGGTCTAAATGGTAACTCAAAAATATTTTCCTTAATAATTTTGTCTCAGGGTAAGCAAGGTCTTACTTAAGCTATTTTCCTGGGAACTCTTAAACTAAGTAAAAACATTTTTCCTGTTGATAATTCTGGTGTCAATTGGCTCCACAAGAGCCATTCCCCATGTAAGAAAATGATTAAAAGAATAAATAAGCAAACAAATAAGAGCAGATTAACAGTTTATATTACTTACAGGAAGAGAAGCAAATAATGTGTACCATCTTAAGAGTACAGCTTGGAATTAGGCTTGGCCTTATAAAAATTAACAATTGCTAGTTCACAATTTACCAATACCCTTGGTTCTTTTCACAGTATCTTAATAGCTTGTATATTAGTTTTACTAGAAGTGTCATATAAAAATTACCACAAATTAAGTAGCTAAGACAACACAAGTTTATTATCTTACAGTTCTTTAAATAAAAAATCTGACACTTGTCTTATGGGGCTAAAAATCAAGTTTTCAGCAGTGCTACATTCCTTTCTGGAGGCTATAAGGAAGAATCCATTTTCTTATGCAAGTTCTTGACAAAATTCAGTTTCTTGTAATGGTAGAACTAAGTTTCCTTCCACCTTGCTAGCAGTGAGCTGAGAGATAGTCCTAGATTCTAGAGCTCACTTGTATCCCTTGGCTCGTGTTACCCGCTTCCATCTTCAATATCAGTAACAACATATTGAGTCTCTCATTTCTTGTTTTTTTCCATCCTCAAATCATTCTGAGTGACTCTTCTGCCTTACTTTCACTTTTAAAAGCCCATGTGATTACAGCAGGCCCAAATGGATATAGTCCAGAATAACCTTCATATTATAAAATTCTTAATTTTATCTGCAAAGTCTCTTTTGCCATATAAGCTGATGTAGTCACAGATTCTCAATGTTAAAGTATGAACATCTGTGGGGACATTATTCTGCCTACCAAAACTTTGTACATTAAGTAACTAATGTCTTGCCATAGGCTGATTTTGAACTTTAATCTGAAGAGTTAGTTTAATTTTAATAAAATACAGATTTTTGAATTTGTTATTTCAGTAACTAATTCAGGTAAAGGATTCACCTCCAAAGATAAGAGGTTCTCATATTTTTACTTACATGTTTAGAACAATTTCCAGACAAAAATATTAATATTACATAATACCTAATGAATCTGGGTTTCATCTATTAATAAATAGTAAAAAAGTAAAATATTTTATGAAAATTATGATGTTTACTGGTTAAAGGCTTACAATGTACTTTAATATAATATAAAGAAAATGTAATTTTTAGTGTTCTATATTTTATATGTAGACTTTTATAGACCTAATTTTTGGGTCTAGAATTAAGCATAAAATAATTTCACTTATAACTAAGTTTGATATTAACTAAAATGTTTTAAAATAAATTGTATTAATTCCTTGGGAGGTTATATTAATGTGACAAAATTTTACCCTTATGCTGGCAGGGTATGAGCTAACTGTAAGTTCTGAAAATTGAAGTAAAGGTTTTGAGACAAGGAATGAGAATCAGAAAAATGATCTCTTGTCCTTCAGTATTGCCTCTAACCTCCAAGGCTTTTAGTGCCTTTATCCATAGAAATTAGAGGGTTGCATTACACACGTTTCTACTTTTAATTTTCTATGACTACAACTGCTTTCAAGTCAGTTCATACAGGTGAAATGAAAACATAAACACATTAAAAGAAATTGCTGTTTCTAGTAAAAAGATATAAAAACAAACAAAGAGCTCATAAGTTTAAATTTGAGAAAAAATTTGATTTCATGTTAATATATTTTTATTAGTGCATTTAATCCCTAGAGACCAACTCTAAATCTCACACTTTGCAGAGACTGCTCAGTTTTACAGCTTGTCTGGATTAATTTAATGTTTGCCCCTAGCTCTCTTCTATTTCTTTTTCCCCTGCACCATTGATAAATCAGAAGAAAATGGATCAAATAGACCAACAAAGCAGTAAAGTGCTCACTTCAGGGTTGTAGCCAATCTAATTAATTTTTCATTTGGTTCTCATGTATTAGAGACCAATCAATTTGAGATTATGTTTACAGAGTTATAAAAAGAGAGGAGACCAGGTCCTCAACTTGTTGTCTAGTCTGTCCAAATTAGTCAGCTAAATGATCCCAAGGGATACCATAAAGTACATAAATAGGTTCTTGTAAGTACCTTTCCTTTTAATTACAGATCAAGTTTTCAACACTTTGGGTAGACCTTGACTTTAGTAGAAGAGCAAAGTTCAAAAATCAAACAATGGAACTTTATTTTTCAAATTTTTTTCTTTGCTGTACTCACTAACATACTTCACTTAAACTACCTATAGAAAGCCATTTTAATAGGTGGGGGTTTGGAGTGCAAGTATTGGTTATTACTCAGTGAAAGAAGTTTCCAGTCAAATAAAAAGTGATATTAAGATTAATGGCCTTTGTCCTATAAGAATTTGTCACTCTAATCATATACTGCATTGCTCCAGAAAATACAATTGTATGAAATAGAAGGAAGAGGAACTATATTTCATAGAAATAAAAAAAACCTAAAAAAATGGGATCTTCCAAAATAGTTCTTAAGATGGAATAAAAATTAAATTTGTGTCAATTTAAGTTTGCTGGTATACCTGTGCAAAGTTTGAGGCACATTAAAATATTCTAAAGCAGTGTTACAAAAATATCCTGGCAATTTAAAATAAATGACTTGACAACATCTAGTAAACTTTAGAGTCATTTCTAAATTCTATCTCCCTCTTTATTTAACTGACCACTAAATCCCTAAGCTCTACCACTCCCTAACGGTATTTTCAAGGACACTGCATCATTGCTCAACTGACCAATTGCAATACATCTTAATCACTCTAGCTAACCCCAGTCAGGATTATTGAAATACCCTTTGTACTGTGCTAACAAACTTTTTACATAACAAATCCTTTACACAACTGTTACAGTTACATTCAAAACTGTAATCAATGCTCTTCTATCAATCCTGATATTTTTTATAACTCAGAGTTTAAAAATATTCACTGTCTCTGTGAGGGTCTTTGGAAACTTCATTTATTCCACTGTACTCAGGGAATCAGGAAATGTTATACAAATAGTCACTTTACACCACAGACTGACAATAAATATTAATTTGACTCATTCTGAAATCCTACCCAAATTCTCAGGCTCTGGCTCAAGAGACCTTCATAGACTTCAGTACATCACCTATTGGACTACTACATACCAGGAAAAAATATCTTTGATATAAAAGATACTAGAGGAGATAAGAGGTAAACTAGGTATTTAAAAATATATCAATATAGTTTGTGCAACACCTCAGGCTTTTTTAAAAATAAAAAACCACTAAATAGAATCCCTAACCCTTTATATGATATAAAGTGAATTTCAATCATTTTAAGGTAATTTTATTTTAAAAAACAGTTTACTAGAGATAAGAGTCTTCTCCCACCATTAATAAGAACTTTAATTGTGAGATTATCTTGGGAAAGGTAATGAATTTATACTGTAAAACCAGGTGGAAATCACAGAAGGATACAGTGAATTCTGAGGTTTCTTCACAACTTTCTGGGATTTCCTCTTCTCACTTTTGGGAAAGATCAGTTGGGGCAGGATACTACTTATCTTTATGCAAATAATGACCCAAAATTCATGGCTCTCTTATGCTATATTTTACAAACTGGATCAGAATTGAGTCCTTTTAGAGCCTCATGAGAATTTCTATTTTATTATTTTCCTTGGGGTTTTAATTTGCTTAATTAGTACTTGGTTAGGAGTCAAGCAAAAGATCTTGTTTTCTATCCCTTACCCTAAGATGCATTAGCTCAATATTTCCTAAACTACGTGAGATACTTGTAGTTGTTTGACCTAAAATGACATTCCACTTTAGCTAAGTTTGTGAAAGAATGAGGAAAACAGTTAAATAAGCTTTACTTTTTTCTTAAGCCAGGTTTACTAAGGTAAAATTTTCATATACCAAAATTTTTTCTCTTTAAATATAAAGCTCAATGAATTTTGAAAAATATATACAGTCTTATAACTACCACCACAATAAAGATATAGAACATTTTAGTCATCCTAAAGAGTTTTCTCACCACCCTGCAATTAATTGCAATCAATCGCCTGCCTCAAACATCAGCCTCTATCAATTTTGATCTGATTTCTGTCCCTTATCTTAAGTTTTTCCTTTTTCAGAATGTAAGTGGCAACATACCATATGTTGCTTTTTATGTCTCTTTTCTTTACCATTAATGATTTTGCGATTCATACATGTCACTGCATGTATCAGTATTTATAACTTTTTATGTCTGAGAAATATTTTTATAGGTGTATTACAATTGATTCTTATAACAGATGATGGACATTTGAGGTTCCAAATGCTAAACCATTTCCCAAATTGTTCGATTTTTTTTATTAGAATTCTACTTTACAATTTCTGAATCAAATACTCTTGAGCTAGATACCAGGAATCAGCATTTTAAAATAAAAAACAAGGTGACCCTTATGAGGTACCAGGATGCTAATCTCCAAGTCTAATATTATTCCTGCTAACTAAAACTATTGTCAGAATTGTCAAGAAATGTTTATTGTATTATTGAGTTTACCAATTATCTACACAAACATGATAGCTGTAGGGCCAAAGTACAATATACATTATTTTTGTATTTTCACTGTAAAAAGTTACCACAAACTTAATAACACAAAACTTTATCTCAGAATTCTGTAGAAGTCCAATAGAGCTCTTACCGGGCTAAAATCAAGGAGTTGGCAGGGTTATAGCTTTCCTGGAAGATCTAAGAGACCGTTTGTCTCCTTACCTTTTTCAGTGTCTAGAGGTTTTCCACATTGCTGGGCTCAGGATCCTGCTCTCTAACTTCAAAGCCAGCAACCTTGCATTTCTTTGACTATCCTTCCATGGTTGTGTTTCCTTCTAACTCCAGCCGGAAATGATTCTCCTCTTTTAACAGCTCATGTGATTTGATGGGGCCCATCTGGCTAACCCAGGATACTTTCCTCCTCTCAAAGTCCTGAACTTAATCCATCTACAAAATCTGTTTTGCCATGTAAAGTAACATATCCACAGCTCCCAAGGATCAAGATGTGGACATCTTTGGGGGGGGGTCACTATTTTGCCTCCTAAAGACCATAAAATTTTCACAAAATTATTGGAAAACATTAACAGTTTTGCTTTCCTACTGGAAGTCTGGATTTCCTTTTCATTTCACTGACTTAGTAAAATTAGGAGTAAATTACCTAATCTCTTGGAACTTCTACTTTTCTATCTACAATAAGAATCATAAAAATAGGTGCTTATAATATTAAAAAAATTGATGTTTGTAAATGTAGGATAATCTCAGGAACTTTGTTCATAGCATCCTGGTTTGTTGGGTGAGAGTTTGCAAACATTAGGAATAGCAATATTTACATGATTACTGCCTTCGGTTTTCCTTGTGGACCACTGGTAGTAAGGAGAGAACACAGTCTACTGAACAGACTTGGAGCTATGCAGTGAAGAGAGAGCATGCCTGCATCTGGTCCCTTTAGTTAAAAGCAAATTGGCACTTATTTTAAGACCAAATATACTCCAAGTTAAAAATACAGTTTATGTATTTTGAAACAATTCTCAAAGCATTTAGATTATTAATATAGGCTACCTAAACAATTTGTTCAATGTGAAAAATATTTAAGAATATGCTTATGAACTTGATTATAAAAATTATTCTGTTTGTATTTATTTGCATTTAGGAGATGTAATGAAAAAAGAAGAACCTGAGGTTTGAATGTAGAATATTTGGGTGTCAATCCTCAATCTACTGATGTACTGAGAGAATTGAGATAAGCACGTAACTTCTCTAAACCTCAGTTTGCTCATCTGTAAAATGTAAATACTAATGCCTCCTCCCAAGAGTGCCATGTGTATCACATGAGAAAGTAATTGTCAAAGCTAGAGTTATCATCATCATTATTTTTATAGTGCCTATCTCATAGCATTTTTGGATCATAAAATGATATGTTATATACAAGTCTCTCAGAACTAGAATGTGAAAATGTAAAACTGTCGAAAGTATCATCATTATCACTGGCAACATATCTAAAAGTCTAACATTTCTCCTTTCATTCAAAATATTGGCCAATTATTGACTAATAGACATGTTATACGCTACTCACAACATCCCAATTGCACTTTCGGGTATAAATCTCAGAGAAACTCAAATATATGCATAAAAGAGACACAGAAGAATGTTCATAGCAGCATTGGTTGTAACCACAAAAATTTAGACACAGCTTTGATGCCCATCAGAAGAATGTGCAACTAACTTGTGGAATTGTTATTCAATGGAATACCATGCAGCATTAAAAATGAATCAACTAGAGCTTCATGAACAAAATAAATAACTGAACACATACGATTAGGTAAATAAAAAGGTGATATAACTATGATAATATATGCACTGAGATATATTTATATAAACTTTTAAATCATTACATATATGGTGGAAGTATAAAGAAATATAAAGTTGGGAATAGGGTTGCCAGGTAAAATACAAGGTGACCAGTGAAATTTGAATTACAGATAAATAACCAATATTTTTTTAGTATAAGTATGTCCCATGTAATATTTGAGACAACTAAAAAGGTTTTGGTGTTTACCTGAAATTCAAATTTTACTGGTGTTCTATATCTTCACTTGCCAAATCTGGCAACCCAATGAAGGGGGAGAAATGCACAGAGGCTTCAATTGTATTGGTGATGTTTTATTTCTTAAGCTGAGAGATGAACAAAAGGGGTATGTGTTGCATTATTCTTTATGACATCTCCAAAGTCTTAAATATTTCACACTATGTTAAAATATTAATAGGCAAAAATGAAACATTCACCAGAAGAAAATCTCTAGTTAAAAGATAAAACTAAGAGCCTAGGCCAATAATAAAGAATCAGAAAGGATGACAAAAGGCAAAAAAATAACTAAAACATATAAAATAGAAAAACATATTATGAAAAGCAAGGGTGATAAAGTGATATCATGCTCTTTTTGTGTGTTATTAATATCTATAATTTTATGGCATTTTTTTCTAGATCACTAATCTAAGATAAATGCTTGATTAATTACAGAATTCAATCTAGAAACAAAACATTGAATCTTAGGTATTTTCAAAGACTCTATAATAATTTCAGTTATATTTCAATCAATGAAAATTTATTTGACCATAGCTAAGAATCACAATAAATGGAATATTTAAGTCAATAAAATAAGTTACAAAGGGTTCGATCATAACTTATTTTAAACCTAGAAAAGAAAATAAATGAAGAGATAAAACAGAATGTTGAGGTACACATTTATTTTTAAAAATTAGAAAACAATGACTCTCAATCATTGTGACGGATTACATAAAAATCACCTGGAGAGTTTTAATAATATGAATTAATGCCTGGCACTCACTGCAAATAAGTCTGATTTAAATGGTCTGCAGAAGGAAGCAATCATTGATAATTTTTTAAAACTCTCAGGTGATTCTAATGTACGGTCAGGGTTGTAATCCATTGCCGTAAAGCTTGAAAAGCCCATACCTATGTGAGAGATAGTATAAAATGAAAATACTGCCCTCTGGATCTAAGAGTTGGCTCCTCCAATAATACATTTAATTATCACCTGACTCCACTGACTTTACACCAAGGATTTTAATACAGGGTCCGATAGAAGTAACACCCTTTTTTATGAGCTGGTAATCTATACCAAATCTTTTATTATAAAATCAATAGGCATGTAAATACTTTAACTACTTTAAAAAGGACATTACTTCTGATGGACATTGATAAGGAATAGGAAAACAGGTATTGTGGAAGCACAATACCTCACACGTAGTGGTAAATAAACAGATCTTCACTGAAATAATTGAAGTGTATAAATAGTACCCTAAAGCAGTGGTTCCCAACATTTTTCTACTGGTGTAACCCTTGTAAACCCATTTCTATAAATTGTATCTCTTTTGTTCAGTGTCTATCTTAATGTAAAATAGTGGAAATAATGTAATAAATTAGGAACAAGAACTTACTATACTAAAAGTATAAACCACAGATTTAATTTTACAATATTCATAACAGTTGAATATTGATAATGGTCAAGTATTTAACAAATATTTAATTTATTATTATTAATAATAATATTTATTTGTGTTATCTAAAAAGTCTGTAATAATGGTTATAAAGATCACTAGTCAATTGTAACATTATTTGTGGGACTTTTGAGATTGCTTTGAGACACTTCGTTTCTTGAAATTGGACTCAAAAATTGCAAGATACAACCTTAAATCTTGACTTGCATTAAACTTGTTGTGGTGCTTCCATTTTTTGAAAGTGTAAGAAGAAAAAGCTCCCTCCACTAGTTCAGTATTAGTAAATGGCAAGAGCTATGTGAGTGCCTTCTCACCGAGCTGTTTGTATTCCTCTCTGACATCTACCCAAAAGGTAATAAGACACTTCCTTTTAAAATCAGAATTTAAAGAAGAATCATTTGAAAGTTCAATTAACTGTTTTTTTCATTGATTGATAGCTTAGCTTCTTTGAAGAATTCTTCATTGAAGGGATCTGTAGGGAGTTGTTTTCTTTTTCATATTGAGGCTCACACTTATAAAAGGACACTTTAAGACCTTCCAAGTGACTTAAATATTCTCTTTCAGGTTTTGGGATAGGTGCAAGTCATTCCCAGATAAGAGGTTGTGCAGAGTTTCAAAAACTTCAGGCTGACCTCTTTCTATACATGCTTTCAAAAAGTTTTTTTAATCATTGACTCAATTTTGAGGGGTTACTTCGAATATAGTGATTGAGCTGTTTTGAAGTCCCAAGTTGAGTTTGTTTATTTCTAGAAAAATATCTAACAAGTATGCAATATGCAAGGGTTTGAAACAAATCACTGTCCTGAAACTGTGGAGTAAGAAGGAAATAATGGTCTTCAAAAAAATACCTGAACTTTATGTCTAAGTTCAAACATCTGTGTAAGTACTTTTCCATGACAGTCACCTAAATGTGCTGTGAATGCTGTTCATTTCTTCACACAGTGCTTTAAACAATCTGATGTTTCATGGTTATGACTTAATAAAATTTACAGCTTTTACAGCTTCATCAAGAACATGTTTCACTTCACTAGGAAGAGGCCTGGATGCAAAACTTTGTCTACGAATGCAGCAATGATTCCACAGTACATGGGGAGCTACGTCCTTAATTCTACTGCATAGGCCTATAAAACATGACACAGGCTTGCCTCCATCAGTGCATACACAACAATTTGACCAACTAATGTCCTTTTCAATGAAATGACCATTAATTGCATTAAAAATATCTTTGCCTGTGGTACATTCTGTCAATGGGTAACAAAACCACAGATTTTCCTCAATTTCATTTCCTACCAAGTACCTCGCAATGACAACAAAATAGATAAATCAGCAACATTTACATTTTCATCTACCCGGATGAAAAAGGATTTACTTTTTCTAATTCTATCTATTTCTACAGCTTCAACATTGTCACACATTTTCTGAATTTGTCAAGACATTGTGTTGTTTGAAAAAAAGATAGTATTGATTTTGTGAAACTTGTTCTTCATCAAACATATAAAAAATGACATCCTTACTAAGAAGGAGAAATTAAATCTTCAGCTATGAGATAAGCAATATAGTATGAAACCTGAACTGCATTCTCACTGTCTTTCTTTCCTGACATCATGTATGAAGTAACAGTTAAACATTCTTCTAAGCACCAAAAATAATGTATTTCTTTGTTTTTATACATAGGATGTTTAGTTTCTAAATGTCACATGAGTAGGGAGGATTCCATGCAAACACTGAATAATATTTCCCCACACACAACACGCAAGGGCTTAGGACATTCATCATCCCCTACAAATGAAAACCCATGCTTAACATACTCTTCAGAGTATTTCCCTTTCTTCTGTGTAGTATCTGAGGCATGTACCTTTTTACTCCCAGTGTTGGCATACTAGTAGCTTCAGACATGTGTTGAGAAGTGCTTGGTGATGGGTTATAATTCACATCAAGTTTTGGTTTTATAACTGTTCTTCTTTTCAACCACTGATCCGTAATTGACATGCTTAAAAAATCACTGTCATTGTTAATGTTATTAATTATGTTAAACTGTTAAACATTAAATAAAAACTATTTGAAAAGAATCACGATGAAAAACAATGCATTTACTTTTACTCAATTAGTAACTAAACTGATCAAACAGTGTGGCTATGAATATATTTATGTGTTTGGGGAAGTTCTAGAAATGTTGCAAATGAACTTTTCTGAAACTGTGTGTACTGATTACATTTTTTTTTTACTTTACTTGTTTTGTCATCTTTACTGATTATTTTTCATATACCCCTGAATGGCCCAGCGTGTACCCCTAGGGGTACATGTACCACCACTTGGGAACCATTGCCCTCAAGTATAATGACATTTGTAGCTTACATAGTAAGCCTTGAGAGCTCTCAGTGGAATACTAAAAAAATAGCAAAAGGTCTAATTTCAAAATGGGGGATAAACATTTACTAATGTTTTATCTTAGAATAAAAATAGTTCAATGTCTCCCAGCAAGCCCTTGCCTTTACCACGGTAAGATGGATTTCAGGCAGTCAGTTTTTATTTCTACTTGAGTAACATGAGCTTTGGTTTATGGCCTTTCCCCCTCCTAGCCTCATAATTAAATGACTAAATCCCATCCACAGTATTACCTACAGAACATGACTGGAGAAAGATTAGCCATTTAAGAAAGAAGGGGTTGCTATTATGGCTTTTGAGGCCTATAACCACCTACTCTCTTAGGAATCTTATTATAGCTGAGCATTTGTACTATTGGTATTGCAACTCAATTCACATATATCAAGCTGTAAATTCCATTTACAGTCAATCCATATTTCTAGGTCTCCTCTATTACTTGTGTATTTGTGTGTTTCATTCTGGAAAAAGTTATGTACTTTAAAAGATCTTCATCTGTTGTTATTGATTATGAAGCTTCCTTTTGTGGTACACCAAAGTATTATCACTATTAACTAAAATTCCTATTAACTAAAATCCAAACATCTGCTGTTTTACCTTTAGTTTTAGTTATGGAGTTTCATAAAAACTTACCATGATGTGTCATGTGATTTAGATCTACCTTCAGTTCAAAAGATCACTAATGATCTTTTGATCTTTTGATTAGTGATCACAAAAGATCACTAATGATACAAACAATGGTTTCCCCTGGTGAACAATGCTGATCAGGATCAATTCCATTAATCAGGGTAAACAGACACCATGTACAAATGAATTTAATATATATTTCCTTTTATAATTTAAAACAATTATATTAATAATGCCTTTAATTCAATGCTTTAGAAACAAAGAACTAACCTAAGTTAAGTGGGTGACCACACAGGGCCCAACTACAGAGCTCCCTTAGCTGTAAACTGCATGCCTTTGACAGAATAGCTTAAAATGTTTGGTGAGCCTTCATTTTCTTTCCCTCCATTATGTTTGCCTAAGTGAATAATTTCTCCTGTTTCCATGTTTAAATTCATTTCATTGACAACAGACATTGCAAACTCCTCAATGATTTCTGTGCCAAACGAATTTCTGTCAAAGGGCTAGGATGAAATCTGTCTACTCCTGGTGACCAAATTGATCCAGCTGCAGCACAAGATGAAATATTATTTATCTGAGTTTGGCTGTGCCAAAGCCTGCTCCCTCCTACAAATCTGTGGTTACTGAAAAAGGAGCAAATAACTTCATCTCACAACCAGAGCTTAGGGTAGCTGAATGTTTCCATTACCTGTAGATATCAATGGCTGTGGGACATAATTAATCATGCTGAAATCACTTCATTATTTTAATGAGGTTTTTCCTCTTTCCTCTAACTATAATGAAAAGTACAGGGGAGAGAAATTTTTCTCATTATTTCTCAAACTAAAAATGGGTGTAAGAAGGGGCACAGAAACACACATAAAACCTGCAAAAGAGAGAAAGTCCAGACCATTGCTGCTGATCTCTTCTGTCTCAACAAAAACAAAGAAAATGTGATGACAAGGAGGCTTGTGGGAACACTAAGCTCAAAGGCCCTGATACATGAAACAAAGTGATTTTTATCTCAAAATTTTTGGAAACTGTTAACCTTGAATATTTGAGAGCATATTTTTTTAAAAAGAAAAAAATGTATCTATGCTAAAAATTGGTAAAAATAAAGTACCTCATTGCTCTTTAAATCAGGTAATTTCACTTTTCCTCTCTAATAAAGGTATATGATCACTGCTATGTTTAGAAAGTGGAAAACTATAAGATATTCTTAGAGCATGTGAGCATTTATCATAATCCAGATTAAAATATTGAAACATCTTCTGTTTATGTATGAGAACTTCATTGAGATTAATTCTGAACAGTTAATATGTCAAGATTCAGAAGACTGGTCTGCATGTCAAATTTTGTTTTCCTTAAAGCAGAGACTCTCAAACTTCAGTGTGAATCAGAATCACTCAGTCATGAAGTCCACCACATGGTTTCTGTTCCAGAAGGTCTGGGGTGGAGCCTGAGAATTTTTATTTCTAACAAATTTCCAGTAGTCACTAATGCAGTCTAGGGGCCACTTTCTCATTCTGACCATGTGGTGCAGGGGCAGCATGTTGTTTTGTAGAAGTTGCCAAGGCATGTTTTTGCCTCCTTAAGGCCGCTAAAGCCTTTCACAGTGAAGAGATTCCTCAGTAAAAGATACTGACTTCTAGTAAATCTGAAAAATGAGACTGATATTTTACTGTCTTGTTTTTCATTATCCAAAAATAATCACTTCTCATTAAACAGGTGAATGAAGCCATTGTCATGAATATCTTTCAAGGACCTCTTACTCTTTAGCATTCCTTTGATCCATATAATATTAGAAAAAAATGCATATGGCTTTATCATTAACTATGTCACTTTCATGTTGCTTAAAAGCTAAGTTTCTATATAAATCGCAAGCTTTAGATCATGATACAATATCAGGGTTTTGTGTCATAAAGATTAACCTGGAAGACACATTATATATAATCTAGTCCATCCAACTCCTTTCCAGGGACAGACACTGGGACCTAGAGAGTAGAAGTGCATTCTCAAGGTCACACAGTTATATTCTTAAAGTCAAAGGCAGCATTAGAACCCAAATCTCTGACTTTTCAACAATGCCTTATTTCTATGCACACATTCACACACTGATCCTAGATGCCCTCATTCACTAAACAATAGTATTACACACATGAAATATGTCAGAAACTACTAGGCACTGACTGCCACAACCAGTGCAGGGAGAATGGAACCAAAGGGGAGGCAACGGGGAATAAAGAAAAACACACACACACACAGACATAACAGATAGCAAAGCTGGGACCGGGTGGTTCCCTGTGCTCTGATGAACACACAGAGACCCTTCAGGTCTGCAGCGGGTTTATTTTATATCCCAAGAACAACAGGGGGTGTAATTTCCTATCTGGAAACACAGTTGTCAATCCCCTATCCTTACGTCCTGAGTCAACAACTTTATAATCCTCTGTCTCGTGGGCAATGTTGTTCCCTCCTTGCCCTTAGCCAGCCAGAAACTTCATCCTGAGTAGTGTCCTTGTTCACCGAGTTCCAGGCAGCCTTGCAAGACCCTTGAACTTTGGATTTCAAGTACATAAGTAGCCTTGCTAAAACCCATTTTCTCAATAGACCTGGCTTCTGGCTCAGACACTGCCCACAACTGACCATGTAAAAGAAGGAAACAAAGAATGGAACTCACATTTTCTTAGTGACCATTCTGTTCCAACCACCATACCAATGTAGGGTACCTCTTACAGTTTCCCACTTAAGCCTCATAGATACTTTGAGAACTATAACTATTCCATCTTTACTATTGAAAATTTAATATTGTTGAACCCAAGCATTTTGACACCAAATTTAATGATCTTAACATGATAAGACATAATCCCTGTGCAAGAATTTGTTCTACACCAACTGGAACACAAATAATTTCAATTAAATGTCGTATGAACCATAAAAAAGATAGAACTGAAGGGAGAATCAGTGAACACTGCCTATGGAAGAATGTTAGCAATGCTGGCATTTATTGGTCATGTATTACATAGTAGGAAATTAACCTATACCAATATGATTTGATCCTTTCAACAACCCTGTGCAGAAGGTATTATTCTCCACATTTTACAAAGGGAAAATAGAAATAGAATATACCCATGCAACAAAAAGGGGATCCAAGATGGCAGAGTAGGTAAACACTGTGTTGGCTTTGTTCTGTGAACAAATTAAAATTAAAACTAAATTATTGAACAACCAACTTGGAGAACCATCTGAAGTCTCACTGAGCAGAAGCTTTATAACTAAGGATATAAAAACAAGGAGGCCACAGCAAGACTGGTAGGAGGGACACAGATGTGAAAGAAGCCAAACCTCTAGTGGGGGTAGAGAATCAGGAGGGATATGTCAGCCATGAAGGTTCCCTAGCCCAGAGCACTGGTACTGGGAAGAGGAGCCCTGCAACATCTGATTGTGAAAAACAGTGGGGCCCCTGACCTTCTGATTGAGGCAGAAGGCTCTGGGAAACCCAGATCTTTTCTTAAAGTGCCTGTGCAGACTCACTTACTCACAGGTACTCCTCTGGGTTTTAGCAGAGGGACAGTGACTCAGGGAGCATTAGAGGCATACAAGGGGCCGACTGAGGTGTATGACTTTGGGTTGGTCTGTTGAACTTTACTCATTCCACCCTGCTGAGTCACTGGACTCCACTTCATCCAACTCCATCAATGTCAGAGGTACATTCTTCAGTAAAAAGCCAGCCCCACCCACAGTGCAATCTTCCTTGGAAAACTAGTTAAGTCTTCAGGCCCCAGGCTGGCATCGATCAGCACTGGTGTGCCCTGAGACTTTTGCTGAGTAGCTCCAGACACAGCACTGGCATCAAACCCGAATCTACAGGAGCACCCAGTGCAGGTGACCAGGGAGACAGTGCCAGGGCCCCACAGGGCACCTACCACATAAGGCTATCTAGTAGTACTAGGAGACGTAGCAGATCTACCTAATACATAAAAACAAATACTCGTCTAGGTATCCAAAATGAGGAAACAAAAAATACGTCTCACATAAAAGAACAGCAGAAAATTCCAGAAGTACTAAACAAGATGAAGGCAAGCAACCTATCAGATACAGAACTGAAAATGATAATTTTAAAGATACTCAAGGAACTTAGTGAAAACTTCAACAGAGAAATAGCAAGCATAAAGAAGGACAAAGAAACCATAAAAAAGGACTAGTCAGACATGAAGAATACCATAACTGAAATTCAGAATGCAATAAAAGGAATCACCAGCAGACTAAATGGAGGAGAGAATTGAATCAGCGAATTGGAAGACAAGGTAGCAGGAAACCCCAGTCAGAACAGCAAAAGAAAAAAGAATCCAAAAAAATGAGGATAGTTTAAGACACCTCTGGGACAACATCAAGCACAACAACATTCACATATAGGAGTACCAGACAGAGAAGAAAGAAAGCAAGGAATTGAGAAACTATTTAAAGAAATAATAACTGAAAACTTCCCTAACTTAGCAAATGAAATAAATGTTCAAGCCCAGGAAGCACAGAGAGTCGCGAACAAGATCAGCTCAAATAGGCCCACACCAAGACACATTATAATTAAAATGGCAAAGATTAAAGACAAAGGGAGAATACTAAAAGCAGAAAAAGAAAAGCAACTAGTTACTTATAAGGGAGCTCTCATAAATCATTCAGCTGATTTCTCAATGGAAAGCTTACATGCCAGAAGGGAATGGAAGAAAATATTCAATATGATGAAAAGCAAGGACCTACAACTAAGATTATGCTACACAGCAAGGCTAGCATTCAAAATTGCAGGACAAATGAAGAGCTTCTCAGAAAAGAAAAATCTATAGGAGTTCATCACCACCAAACCAGTATTACAAGGAATGTTACAGGGACTGCTTTAAGATGGGAGTGGGAGCAAAATTAGGAACAATAAAATGGCAATAGGTACACATCAACAATTACCTTCAATTTGAATGGATTAAAAGCTCCAGTGAAATGTCATGAAGGGTATTGCACTGAGTGGAGGGTCAAAAAGAGGAAGACAGACACAAGCTGACTTCACTTATAGGTGAGATTGAAAGAAGAAAATAAATAATTGGAACAGGAACAAATTCATAGACACAGAAAACATTTGGTTTGTTGTCAGATAGGAGGAAGGTCGGGGGAGGGAATGAAAGAAAAGGAAGAGATTGGGAAGTTCAGTTTGGTGGTTTTCAAAACCAATAGTTATGGGGATGTAGGGTATAACATGAAAATATAGTCAATAATGTTGCAGTAACTTTTGGTGGTGTCGGATGGGTACTAGATTTGTTGGGGTGATGGGAGGAGGGTAAAAGAGTGGGTGAAAAAGGGAAAGAAATCAAGAAGTACAAATTTATAATCACAGAATAGTCACAGGAAGGTTAAGTACAGCACAGGGCATATAGTCAACAACATTGTAATAACTATATATGGTGTCAGAGGGGAACCCGATGTATTGGTATAAGGATTTTGTAAGTTATACAAATGTCTCATCACTACGCTGTATACCTGAAACTTAAAAAAAAAAAAAAAAAAAGAGAGAGAGAGAGAGAAAATAGAACCCGCCCAAATTCACAAAGCAGAACTGTGTTTTAAGATAGATGTGTCCAAGCACAATATTTATACTTTTTCCATATGCTCTCCTTTTATCATGTATGCTGTTTCAGGGTCTACCTTTTACTTTCCTGTCTTGAAATGTACAAACCCCTCTGGTATGTATATCATTCTGCTTTTCACTTACATACCAGGGTGCCAAAAAATGTATACACGTTTTAAGAGACATTATCTATGTATTGAGTTTCAAAGTTGCACTGAGTTACAGTAGCAATGTGTAGTATGAAATTTGCTCAAAAGATGGTGCTAATTAAGTGAATGCTAGTGTCACCATGTGACAGGCAGGACAGTCAAAGAAAATGGCAGAAGCACAGTTGTTGTTTATTCGAGGAGCACCAAACTATTTTCAAGTGATGTTTGAAATTGTTTGAGTGTCCTCCACACTCTCCTGACTTAATACCCCTTTATTGCTACCTATGAGGGACCTTAAAGAATGTGGTATAATGTAGAAAAACAGCCACACTGGTGGTACTTTGAGAAGAAATTGAAACAGCATGCACAGCAATACAAGTGGACACGTTGGTCAACTTGTTCAAGAAGTAGTTCGCTGTAATCAGAAGTGTGTGGATGCTGATGGTAACCACTTTGAGCACCTCTTGTAATTGCAGAAGTCAAATGTGACTTGTGTTCATCTTTTGTTATAGGAATATATTATTACAATTTTAATACACTTTGTTCCTTTCTTAAAATATGTATACATGTTTAGACATCATCTGCACAGTAAACAAATGTCCTCTCTCCTCTATGTTAATCCTGTGCCTTGAAAAAGTTGCTTCAGTCAATGCACCTAAGCACAAACTGAAAAAGTGCCTGCTCAATAGTATTCCAAGTTTTGCTAGCAAATTTTTACCCTTCTTAGATGTTTCAGCCCACAATATCTTAGGCTGTTTTTCTTTCCTTTTGACAATCATATTATTATGAGCTTCACCTAATAATGGAGCAGAAGAGACAGAGAGATAGAAAGCTCTCTCCTTGGAGAACCACAAATAAATAGCATTCCAAGAACATTATTTTCATAAAGAAATTTATTCCCTCAGAAGATGAATAGAGTTGATAAGCTTGGTGTCTCTAAAGACTTTCCCAAAATTGCACTTTCAAAAATTAATAATACAAACGAGAGTGCTTTAGGAAACAAGTGTTACAGTAACTACATTCTGTTTTATTAGAGAAAGATAGGGTTGCCTCCCAGGGTAACAAGGTTTTTCACAGCTATCAGCCTTGCAGACTGATTAGATATAGTTAAACCCATCAGGGCCATGCAGTGTCTGTTAACTCTTGGGCGGATCATGGGACTCTGGAGACAAACAGCCCTGTTCACAGGGAGAGCATTATCTTGAGCTGCTGAATGATGCCTGACTGCTGCCTGCTTCTGTGTCACTTTGCTATTCTGACAATGCCATGAGGGACTTTGAGCTTTAAGAACCTCCAGAGACTAATAATGCAAGTGCTAATCGTTAGTATCTCCCAGAATTCTTGTAGTTCTCATCCCTTCCAGATTCTCTGGCTGCTGTTTGTGTAATGGAAGAAAACAACACAGCCATAGGGAGGCAATTTATCTTGTGAGCTTCCCTATAGGAGAGAAACCTAGCTGGGTTGCATAACAAAAATCCAAGCAGAGGAAATAATTGATCATAAGGGGACTGTGGGTGTGGTCTCTCCTTTTAAAATAGATCTAAATTAAAAGACAGGAAAAAAAATAGTAGTTTTAAAAGGAATTTAAAATAATCTCCAAGAAGCATCTTCTCCATGGGAAAAAAAAAAAAAAACCTGAGCAGAGAGATACGTGAAGAAAGAGCTGCATTTATTATTCAAAACCTACAAATATTGGGAAATGACATCTTAGGCTAAATAGGCCTGCCTATACTGTGCTCATTGGCTTTGAATCACCAAGTTGAAAGGGTAGTAAGAGATTATTAGTCTAACATAACCAGTTAGATGCAGAGTATAAAATATGATACAAGCATTCTCACACCCTCTCAATATTGCTTCTGCTATTATTATGTGACCTATCACAATAAACTTATAATACCACACTCTATACAGAACAAAAGCTATGCAACTGCTGGACTGAAGGACACCTACACATTTACGTACCAGATACTTTTTGAGAAAACTTTCTAGGTGTACAGATATAAACCCAGGTGATCCAGGAATATTGTTAGGTTTTTCAGTGTATCTGATAGCTCAAGGGGCACTAGTAGGTAAATAAAAGCAGCAAGGAAAGAGTGAAACTGGTCTCTACTTAACAATGAGCACTTTCAGTCTCACCTGGAACGTGGTTACACATGCTGAACTTTGGCCCATCCCCAGACCTACTGAATCAGAATCTGCATTTTAACCTGAAAATACAAATTATCTGGGAGTCATGCTAATAATCTCCCATTGGTTAGCCTTTTTAAAACTCCCTTTTCATTTATGTCAGTAGCACCAAAGTATTTCAACACTTCATGGAAACCCACTCAAAGAAAAATAAAGTAGACAAGTAGAAATTAAGGAAAACTAGGATCTGACATATAGTAGGAAATTAGAAAATCCCTGTATTCATTTCAAGAGCTTACCTTCAAGTTTCCTTTAATTTATAAAATATATCTTATCCCAGGTTTCTTCACCCTTGGCATCTGCAGTAAGTTCTGGCAACATCATTCCAACGTGCCCCTTCTTAGATAAAGGGGGCATGACGCCTCCCTGGGGTATGATTTCTTCATGGTTATAAACTTCTATTGATGGTGTTACACTTCACCACAAACCACTTAGCATCTAGGCCTCACTTAGCATAAATCTCCCTTCATTTGGTATTAATTCAAACCAACTTTCTTACGGGCATGTCCTTCCCCATCATTTTATTAGATCACTGATGGAGAAAAGGGATCCCCCAGGACGAGTCTACATCAGTATTCTTAAGGTAATTGTGCTAGACTGATTAAATGCAGGAGAAGCTAAACAAAAGTGGGTTCTTAATATGGGTCTCTGAAAGTATGTTGCTGAGACATAACATGCTAAATATATTACTTCCATGTCCAATATACCTTGCTCTAAATAAATAAATAAATAAAAATTAAAAATACAAATAAATGAAAACAGTAGGAAATCTCAAAGTCTATTTTCAACAAATTGGCATTAACATCCTTATGCATATACAATCTTTAAAATATTAAATAAAAGACCAGAGTTAAGATATTAAAGAATTCTTACACTACCTTTCATGGAAGTTGTTTTCTCATAAACTTACAAAGAAATAATAGAAAAGAATTACCAACCCAGAAAAAATATAATTATATACCAGGTCCCACTAATCCATATTTCAATGAACTAGTTGGGTAAAGTAAGATGGTCTCAGCTGTAAGTAATATAAGTGAAACAAACAGATACACAAAGGTGAGAAAAGCAGAATAATGGAGATAAGATCAAAGGTGAGAGTTCTGCTTGTGGGACCAATTGACTGGTCCTAGAAAAAAATAAAATTGATTGGAAAAATGCACAAGAAATCATAAATTGGTGGATTTTTGCCCGTGTTTTATTTCCAATTTCAGTTCATAACTCTATGCATCTGTCTGTATCACTAGAACTCACTGTATTGCAAAAATGTTCAAATCAAGTCCTAGCACCAATCCTTAGCCAAGAATAAATCTTAGGACATCTTTGATTGACTGAAGCAGTGGGGTCACCCATCAATGCCTAGAACTTAGTGAAATATCAGTAATTGCAGGTTTCCTTTACCTCCCTTACCTACTTATTACTGCTATTTCAGACCTGAAAAAAAAAAATAACTAAGAAACATATAAAATTGCTCTAGATTGAATCACTGCACCCATGTTTGTCTCTTTTCCCAGATCCTCAGAATTCTTAGAAATTACTGCATTTTCCTCATCTGACTTGCTGTGTCTGCCAGACGCTATCCCTATTTTGCTCATGTTTTAAAATTCCTACATTCTTATTCCTTGTTCTCCACAATTTGTCCTCTTTCTTTCTGAGGAAATCGTACCTATTCCACTTGAACTCCTTTGACCTCCTCCATATTCTTTCTCTAAATACCGCTCTGTGTTCTCAGAGAACTTCCATGTCTTCATCGGCAAAACTAATCCTTTGACTTCTTAAGTACCTTACCTCATGATGCTCTGGGATCCTCTTTTTTCCATTATCTAATTTTTATGCTTTTAACTTAACTGTCCTTTGCATTGGTCTTTGTTCTCTCCTGCCCTCAAATGATTGTGTAATTATTCTCCTGCCACCTCTGAACAGCACATATTCATTTTGTATCGGCATCTCACACCCATTTGTCTCAAAAAAATTACATATACTTGCCTGTGTATATGTACTGTTTGTTTTTTGTTGTTGTTGTTGTTTTTGTTTTTGTTTTTTAAATGTGGATAGTTCCCTGGCCAGGAATTGAACCCAGGCCACAGCGCTGACAGCACCAGCAATGAAGCCTTAAGCCACTACACCACCAGGGAACTCCTGTACTGTTTGTATATGCCATTACCTTCAAGGAATTTTTGGGTTTTGTGTTTTAATTGAAGCTAACCATCTGAATTTTTTAAACTCAGCAGCAACTATCAAAGCAATAGGACTCACCATAACTTGAACAAATCTCTGAAATAATTGAGGTTGCTAGCAAAGACTAAAAACAGTGTTAAGCTGCCCAGAGAGAAAACTGAAGCTACAAGGGCCCAGAGCAAGATGACGCAGAGAAATCAGGGACAAAGGGTCAAGATGAACCTGTAAGTGCTGGTTCCTCAATTTCTTGGTACCCAATTTGTAAAAAAATTAACTAAAAGGATTTTTTAAAAATATATAAGGAAATCAATTTTCATGAAATTACTTCCTTACACATTTGACTAGAGGAATTCAAGCTAAATAGATGCTTCTATGTAATTATATTTAATACATAAAATTCTGTAGGTCTTTATATTGATTTCTGAAAATAAAATATTTAGATAGCCATTGGCTCATTATCAACAATGGTCGACATGGAACCAAAACAATAAAATATTCCATTTATGTTTCTATCTGTATAGCTTCTTTTAACAAAGCAAAGTAACTAAAAAAATGTTGTTTGAAATAAATTGGACTTTTTCATTCCAAAAAGAATTTTCATAAGCCCATTAAAAAATTCTTCTACCTCATTAAAAGAAATATTAGACTTGGTAGAAAATAAAAACAGAAATTTAACATAAAATAATAAGCAAACTGTGAAAAGGTCTTTCTTTGTTTAGACTATTTCTGACCAATGATAACATATTTTCAAAAGCTTTCACATTGTGTGATAACAGTTTATTCTGACACCTTACAAAACAATCAAATCTCTCCTATTTGGCTTTGGCAAAATATTGATAGAGAGCATATCGATCAGCCTTCTGTTCTTGAACAGAGTGATAATATAGAGCACCCTCACACACATTTTTTTCCTTCATATCATGCAACACCATCCAAATCAATAAGACTCTTGGTTTCTGCTGCATGCATAAGTCTAATGACAGGTATATACCTCAGATAGTTATTTACTATTATGAGAGACAGAGTGATGTAGGTGTTCAGGTCTTTATTCTTTGTTCCAAGGATGACAACAAAATTAGCTCTTAAACAATCTTCCAATATGACCGTATCACAAGAACATGTCAGGGACCCATACTTCTTCTCACATTGTCTTTTCTTATCTCTCTGCCATTTTTCAAGCCAGTACTAAATAGAGTATCACTCCCCATTTTGACTGCATAGATATTACTCTAAAATATTTTAAGCTCCAGGTGATCTGTGAGGAAATGTGTAAATCCTTTATCTTTTACAATAAAACTGTTAGTTTTACATGAGAATGGCTGTGAAGAGGGAACCCAGCTGAAATGATTTTTCATGCCCTAAACACCAATGCCCCAAGCACATAGGTGAAATAACATGTAGAATCTGAGACTGGACAGAATGAGTCTTATTGTTTTAAGAAAACATAGAAAGGCTTACTTTATTGCAAATATCCCACATGTAAAAATATTTATCCTCACTTTACTGGGCTTCTAAGTTGATGAGCTGCTTAAAGCAGCAATACTGGCTGCATGTATTTTAAAATAGCTGCCAGATGATAACTGTTCCAAGGGTAACACAGGACACTGTAGGAGTAGGTAGGAGAGAGAGAGGGACTGATGCAGAACTGATAGTCCTGATAGGAACAGATGGTGGTGAATACTCACAAAACTCTTTAATACATACCAATCCTTATTCCAAGCTATTGTATGGGGACTTCCTGTATACCAGAGTTTTCAAAGGTAATTACCTTTGTATCTGCTGCCATAAATGTGTTGTCCATGGGGAAAGCTGGGGGTAAGAAGATAGCCTGCACTTTCTGGCACTCTTCTACTTCCTTATTCAACTGGCAATTAATTATGTAATTTCACAGTTCATAGATTTCACAAGCTATAGCCAGGAATAGATCAGAAAGATATCCATGGGTTAGAGAGTGAAAAAGAGAGAAGAAATGGGGTGAGGGGTGTTGCAAATGGCTATGTTTAATTTCATGAGAAAGCCATAAAATCAAGCTCAGAAGGAAAAAAAAATTACTTTGATAAAAAGGCATCAGAGTACATCTAAAGAAAAGTTAGGAGAGATTGGGGGTTTCTCCTGAGTGTGGGTAAGAGTCCCTGAAAAGATGTGCTTCCTGTATGTTTTCTGTGGGAAATATTTTGTTTGCATTTGTCATCTTTTAAGAACTTGCTGTTCACATTTATACTTGTCAAGTACCCACTGTGTATTGTTGAGATTTATAAAGGATGAAGTAGATAGACAGTGTATTCATTAGGTTTCTTCCAATAAACAGAACCAACAATAGTATAAAGGTTTTTTTAGAAGAAATTAGATTATGTGATTTTTAGAAGCTTGAGAGTCCAAATCTACAGAGTAGGCCAATAGGCTGGAGTCCAGAAAATTAGCTGACGTTGTGGCTGAAGTCTGACAGCAGTCTGGAGGCAAAAATTCCCCCTTTCATGGAACCTTAGTCCTTTCTCCTCTTCAGGCTTTCAACTAATTAAATGAGACCCACCCTCATTATGGTGAATAGTCTGCTTTACTCAGTCTACTGATTTGAATCTTAATCAGATGTAAAAACTACCTTTACACTAACAGCTAGACTGATGTTTGACAAAAAATCTGGGTCCTGTGGCCTAACCAAGTTAACATGTAAAATGAATCATCACACACAATCACACTCCTCATTTACTTTAAAATGCAATGAACCTCCAAAGAAATTTTCCTTAAGAACATATCTCCTATACATTTTTATGAAAATGCCTGTCGTCTGGCAAGATCTGTTCAGAAAAACTAAACTTTATAAATTCTGTTGCCCAGGGATATTCTTGAAATATTGTTTTATTTTAAAATTAAAAATAATGTTAAATATTTAAAAACATCAGTTTTTTCTCTTGGTATTTAAAATTATTTTTCCCAACAAATTTTCAGTTATAGGAAACTCATTTAAATGAAAATAAATTGTTTTGCTCTTTCATAAACATGGGGATGTTCGAAGACCTTGTTAGCCTGAGATTTAATAGTTTAGTCCAGTTGTGAAGCTAAAATTTCCATTGGGTAGAATTCATTGAGATTTTTTTTCTATCTTTGGAAAGTCAGAGTGAGAAAGAACTATGTATGTTCCTTTAATTAGACAAGTATGAACAATAAATATAAACGATTTATTGTAGGCTGTGCTTTATTTTTTTAACAAAACGTGTCACCTAGTTATAATTTGTTCATTTGGCCTCACCAAACTTTCCTAAGCCGTGCAAAGAGCTACTGTTAGACCCATGTTTCAGAATTGGCAAATAAGGTTTAGAAACCTTATGAAAGGTTTAGAAAACTTATGATTATGAAACTCACTTTTGGCCACTTAACTGCTAAGTGGCAAAAACAGGATTTAAACTATGTCCATCTCGTTCTAAAGCTAAAGAACTTAAGGGCTAGGCAACTATATAATAAGCTTCAGGTATGTGCCCCAATTGCTTCATTTATTAAACAGGAATAAAATAACACTTCTCAGAACTGTTGTAAAGATTCCATAAGATAGTGCAGGAAAAGTGGTGAGCACAGTGATTAGCAATTCTTGCTAGTCTTTAGAATTATTAATCATCATCAGCCACAACTCTAAGAGATTTATGGAAGGAGAGATGGTGAACCACTCAGTCGCAGCATGTAGAAAAGATGCTATGTTCTGCACCTCAGTGTTGCTTAATTGCAGGGGTTCCCAATTGTGTAGCACGTAATGTTTCCAAGGGGAAAGGTACCCCTTCAAGCCGCACAATGTCTCTGCTTATTATGACAGTACACAATCAGCCACCACTTTATTGTCAGTGGCCAAAATGTGAGTAAAGGCAAAAATAGTAGCTCCGAAAAAAAGGAACTGAGGAAGAGGTGGTCAATTGGTGCAGCACCCACCAGGGCTGAGGACTTTAGGTATTTTGTGGCTAACAGCAAAGAGATCTGTACAAAGCCAAACTCTGTAAAAATTCTCCACCCCACCACATATCAGTAATATGATGTCTTTCATATGGTTCATTACTATCCCTTTTATCAGAATTTTAGAGATAAAAATTCTTAAGCAAAATTAACATTTTTAACTACTTCAAACTGGTGGTTGATTAAGGAGAAAAATCATATTGGACATTATTTTCTGATAAAGCATCTCATCTTTTAATCACATATTGGTATTTAAAATGGAGGGTAAATAGTATCTCTCCATTTGGCATAGATAGAAACTGAGACACATAAAACTTAGATTGTACTTAGATTTATAAATCAGTGAAAAACCCAGAATGGAATCCAAATGATGTTTTCATTTATATTATTTGTCTATTCAGAGAACCAAATGGCATCATTTACACTTCAGAAAGAACACTAAAAAACCTAATTTTTCTTCACAAACCCTGGCTAATATAAATTCAGTATTCCAAAATGAAAAAAAAGCACCTTAGATTTAAATATTAATATAACTGTCTTCAGAGGAATTGAATAAAACCTAAAATCTAAAAGAAGTGTGCTTATATTGACAGGCTCATTGGAAAAATATCAAAGTCAGTTTGTCTAACAATAAACCTATGAAAACCATGTTGCCAGACATCAATGCTTATGGGTGACACTATTATTATGGTCTTAAAAAATATTTATGACAATGAGACAAGACATTTAGAGCAAACATACAATGATTCAGCATACTAACTTTTTAAAATATATATTTTAATAGTGAAACATTAAAGACAGACTCCTGAGGAAGAGACCAGTCTTGATTTAGAACTTACCTGTTCACCGAGGGGATAATATTTCTTGCTATGTTTTCATCTTTTCCATGGAAGATCTTAAGTGTTCCAGCTTTGGGAATAGTTAATGCTAAGAGAAGATAATCATTTTTGGTTTATAGCTTATATTGGGCTCTCCTGGAAGCTCAACCGTGAGATTAGGACTTAAATGCTGGTAGTTTATTGGAGTGAAAAGCCCAAGAGAATTGGGAAATAAAGAAGGAAGGAAAAGAGGCCAATATAAAGTGTTTCATATGCAGGTTAACATTGTGAACAACTAGGATTCCATCTGGCTCAGTACTTTTGGTAGAGCATGAGATATATTTACAAGGGAGGACAGAGTTTGGACACGTATGCGCAAATTCTCATTAGTCATTTGTAGACAGGTAGGGGTCTTGGTAGTTAATTCTCTAGAACTTTCAGCTTGCTCTAACTCAGGCCTTTGCAATCAGAAAAGGCTTTTAGAATAAAACCTGAAGTTCCTTGCATTAACAAGGCAGTGAATGCCAGAAGACAGTCTAAAAACCCACAGCATCTGTCACTATTCTTAGCCCCAGATGTAGACCAGATTCATAATTAGAGTGTGGTCATTAGTCTCTAACATTTTATCTCCTAGACTCTTTGGTGCACAGTCTCTTTAATGTTTACCTAGTGATAGCCTAAGGCAGGGATTCTCAATGACTTTGCTAGCACCATGGTCAGTTGTGTGATGTGCAGCACTAATATATTACCAAGGAGAGTTCAGATATCAAAATTGAAAATGATTAACCTTCATAATGAATCTAAATAAACCCCAGGTTATCCTTTCTAATGCATCCATCTAACTCCCTGGATTGATACACTTCTTAAGTGAAAGAGAAAGATAGCATGAACATTTGTACTCTGAAATACTTATAACTAGAGCCTGTCTCAACTACCCCATAAACTATAGTGTCTCTCTCATATGGACAAACTTTATTTTATGGATTTAAATTGTTCATAGCCACTGGTCAAGGCACAAATCTATCTCATATACATTCCTTTCAAGCAATGGACTTAAAAAATAGCATGCCAAACATAAATCCTCAAAAGATTTGAGGCATATTCTTTCTTTTTGTGGAGTTTAATTTTTGAGAAATTGAGTTAGACAGCTGATCAAGTACATTCTAAAGGGCATGTAATTATCCAGATTGCAGATAGCATTCCTAATTGGAAAGTTATCACATGCAAGTTGAAAACCAGCATAGAAAAGTAAGGTGTATTATAGTATTAGCCAACCAAAAGAAGAAAGAAGAAAGAATGTATACACTATAGAATATTGAATAAAATGTTCTCAAAGCAGAATTTGTTAAATTTTTTAGTTTGTCCAAGAAATGCTATAATGATGACAAATACATATTTCAGTGTATCTTGTAAAATGGAATGAAAGTGGAATTTGTTCAAGACACCATTATTTGAAAATATATTAATTATTAATTCAACACTTTGAACACTGAGTATGCTAATAAAAAGAACTTGATCTTATAAAACTTAACTCATGATAGGTTGAAACAATAAGTGTTAGAAACTCCTAGGAGGTCCCCATCACTAGTGATGACTTGATTGAGCAAATGGAATTGAACTGGAACTGAAAGATAGGTAAAGTTTGGATAAGATCTACCATATTTTGCCATGATTAATGTGCACTTTTATGACCAAATTTGTGAGGGAAAAATAAGGATGTACATTATACACCAATAGTACTAATTCTGTATCTACATAAATGTTTTTAATTATTTTATTTATGCTCATGAGTTAAAAGTGTTACATAAAATTTTTTGTGCCATAATAATAATGCTCAAATTAAAAATAAATGCTCAAATTCCTTTATAATACAAAAACAAGTGACTAAATATAAACAAATAAAAATTTGAATTAAAACATAAGATTTTTTTCCCTGAAAGTTTCGGCCAAAAACATGGATTGCATTATACATGGTAGTGCATTATACATGGCAAAATGCTGTAACAACTATTAGAGTAAGAGCAAAATAAAGAAGTAACAAGTAGAGAAATCTTACAAAACTAAGGCACATACATAGAACAGTAACTCATATAATGATTATTGATATAGTACCTATTCAATGAGTAATTCAATCTTCAAGAGCTCATTATTCAACAGTTTATTATTCAATGTCACAATATCTTAATATTATTTTTAAGTATTTATAACAACTATTTAAAAGAATGGAGTTATGAGTTTGAGATCCATTTCATCTCTGCATTCTGTTTAACATAATAATTTTTTCCAAATCATCCAGTGGTAGGTCACTAATTAAAGAATCTAATGCTACTAAATGTTGACTTTTTTTTCTTAAAGGCCATTGGAAAAAAAAATGTCTTTGTTAAAGACAACTGTTAATCTCATTTTAAATTATTAAAGGCTTAATTTTTCAAGTCAATTCAGGTTTGGGTTCCTCTGAATGTTGAAGAAATGATCTAGACAACAATAAGAATCTTGCCTGTTCAATCATCAAGTTTGCTCATTCAATAATAAGCAGCAGAAAAAAAAATGTTATGTTTAGGGGAAGTAGGAGAAAACACATACAAGATAACTTGGGCAAAATTCTTGCAAAAAAATAATAATAATTTCAAAAGGTCATTAATTCATCTTTGCACAAATGCTACATTAAGGCCTTTGCAACTGTCCTTAATAACCTGAGCTTCTTGGATCACACATACAGATAAAAACTGAATGGCTTTTAAAATTATGTATAGTATCATTTATTCTTTACAATAATCCCAGGAGGTAGGGAACATGATTATACTCATTTTACATATGAGAAAATTTAAACTATAAAAATGTGGAGAAATTTGCCTAAGGTTTTACAGTCAGATTTGAACCCAAGATGTTTGAAGAACATACCTATTTTTAATATTACCTTTTTTATTCGAATTTTCTCTGCCTTTGTCCTATTGTTCACTAATCTCACAAAATCTCCAACAACAATCATATGTTTTCTCAAAAATTTATCACACCTATCATAAGGTTTTTACAGTTTTCCTCCATTCTTATCTCCTTCAGCAATGGCTGTGGATGAGGCCTGTTACCCGAGAAGCCTAAAGAGGGCACCATTGTTGATACTATTCACCATTATGATTGGCCCCAAATAAAGCTACTCCATCTGGAGTTTTTGTCACCCTGAAACAAACCTGAGAAAGTAATGACTCTGCTATGTACCCAATATTCTGGACTCTGGATGCCACTACATTCACGACTGGGCACAAAACCAGCTACCAATATATGTTACTCTAGGAGTACTGGGGCCTAGCAATATTATTAGCTGCCCAAGCACTAAAGTCACATTGTATGCTATGAATAAGAGAAGAGGATTCCTGTTGTTTCTGTTATTGTTTGTATTGGCTCCAAAGCAAAGCATTTTCTGTCCCCAAGTGTCTCATGTAGATATGTGTCGAATTGGCACTCTTAATATTAGCCTCAACAAGAATCCATGTATACTGAGCTGAAAGCCAAATTTGTGTGACTGACACAATGCTGAATTCAAAATGTCTTTTCTTGTTCAAAGCCTTGAGCATATAACTTTTCTTAAGCAGGAGTTCTTTTGAAGAAGCTCTTTAGTCCCTCTGACCAATCTACCAGGGTATCTGAAACCCCAGACTTAGGTGCTATGTGCCAAAAATTCATTAAAAAACTGTAGGAACTGGTTTTGTGCCCAGTCGTGAATATAGTGGCAGAGTCCAGAATATTGGGTACGTAGCAGAGTCACTACTTTCTTAGGTTTGTTACAGGGTGACAAAAAATCCAGATGGACAAAAATGTATAGTTATTTTGTATTTCATCTTCATTTGTGTAAAATATTTTCTCTAGATACAGAATTCCAGGTTGATTTTTTTTTCTTGAATTAGGTTTGCATTATTTCTAACAAAAGAGCTGCTATCATGCCTATCTCTATTCCTCTGTACATGTGTCTCTGTGCATATAACTGTTTAAAGATATTTATTTTTTATTGCTTTTAACCAATTTGATTATATTCTATATCTTGGTGTATTTTGCTTCAGAACTATTGAGTTACTTGGACCTATGGGTATACAGTTTTCTTTAAATTTTGAAAATATTCAGCCATTATTTTTTCAAATATTTTTTCTGCCTCCCCTCCTCTAGTATTCCAAAGGCATAGTAGTAGGTTGCTTAAAATTTTTCCATAGCTCAATGAAGTTTAATTTTTTGTCGTTTTTTAATGTATACGAAGGCTGTTAGAAAAGTATCTAGCCATTTTATAAAAAAATAAAATAAAATAAAATAAAGAGGCATTTATGGCTGGATTCTTTCCAGAAAGCCCTTGAATTTTATTCTGACTATATTTTATTGCTATATCTTCAAAGTCACTAATCTTCTCTTACTGAAGTGTTTCTTCTGCTGTCGATCTCACCAGTGTAATTGTTATCTCACATATAGATTTTATTTTCATCCCTAGATGTTTGGGCTATTTGTTTTTATATGGCCCATGTCTTTCCTTAACATATTCATGCTTTCTTCTAACTCTATGAATAATGAAATAGAGTTATAATACTATTTCATTATTCTTGGCTGCTAATTATAACATTATTGTCATTTCTGGACATTTCTTTTGACTAATTTTCCTCCTCATTATGGATATTTTTCTGCTTCTTTACATGACATAATTTTTATTGGAAGTCACACAGTATAAATTTTGCCTTGATACACATATTTGTATTCACTTAATTTTTGAGCCTCGTTCTTGGATTCAGTTACATTTCTTGGAAATTAGGCCTTTTGAGGCTTACTTTTAAGCTTTGTTAGACAAGATAAGAGCAGTGTTTAGTTTAGTGCCCTACTACTGATGCGTTGCCCATAGGAGTTCTCTACCCATGTATTATGAGAATTTTTCCACTTTGGCTGGTGAGAACATGTAGTAGTTCTCATCTTGTGTGAGGACTGGCCATTATTCTGTATGTTCTTTTCTCTGGGTGGTTCTTCTCCCTCAGATTGTTTTCTCATATAGATTCACCAATTAGTACTCATTTAGGACTTCAGAGGGATCCTTTGTATATATCTAAAACTTACTTTCTTTCTAGTTCTTTCCTCCTATTATTCTGCTTTGAAAATTTTAACTATTTCAGACTACCTGAATTCTTAGCTCTGTCCCCTCTCAACTCATGAATACCACTGGGCTCTGTTTGAGTTTCTAACTTCTGCTGTCACCTATCAACAATGTTCACAAATGAAAGGAGAACAATTTCAGGGTTCATTTTGTTTGTGAAATCATTGTTCTTTGCTGCTTATTATCCAAAGTCTGCAGAACGACCTTTTTTCTTCCTTTTCTCTCTTTCTGTCTTCTTTCCTTCTTTCCTTCCTTACTTCCTCCTTTCCTCTCCTCTCCTTTTCTTTCTTTCTCTTTCTTTCTTTCTTTCTTTCTGCTTCCTTAGTTGTTTAATGAAGAAGAATAAATCCAGTCCCTATTACTCCATCTCAACCAGAAGTAGGAAGGCTTTACTGTAGAAATTCATTTCCAGAGTTATAATTACGGACACTGCTCTACTCATGAGAAGCATCTATGTCCTCAGGAAGATGAAATGTAAAAAAGTTAAGTGGCAGCATTCATAATTGTTATCGTCCTTCACAGAAGTCAGGTTATAAGCAGGAAACAGATGGCAAACTCACATTGGATAATTTTAGGAGAAGTTAATAAAAAGAGAATTTATAAAGGTATGAACATTATTTAGAAAAAAGTTACAAGGAAGTATGCAGTATCCCAAATTAGTAATAGCAAGAGAACTGTTGCTACATAGGCCTGAATGTTGAAGAAGAATTACTTACAGAATACAGAGAAAGAATTATCCTTGAGAGAAGCTGTAGACTTTAACAGAGAAATATAGCCAAACTAAACTCATCTAACAAAAAAGGATTAGGTCAGTATAAATTGTCACAATAATCTTATTTTTAAGATCCCCTGCCAGCACCTCTTACTGATCCCAATCAGAAGCTGAAAGTCAAAGGAGTCATTTGATCTATTCTATAGGTCAGTGTGCAGATGATTGGTGTAGAATGGCAAAGTGTAGAATTTGATCTGGGAGGACAAATGAAGATTTTTCAAGACACTCTACCAAAGTAAACTAAAAAATATGATGTGTACATGAATTGGTAATAACCAACTCTAAGAGCCAAAGAAAATGAGATGAAAGTAACAAAACAATCATGTCACATTGAATATAACCATATTGGGAAGTAACTGCCATGTTTGCATGTCTGTATGGGTGATATCTTTACAAAATATCCATAGCAGTTAGATAATTAGACATACAGGAAATCTGAAGAAGCATTATGTCTACTCACAATCAATTTAACCACTAATCGTTGTTCTAACAGTGGTTTAATGAGTAGTAGTTAATCTATCATAAGTACTTTAAGTGCTCAGCCTTTTGCCAGAAAATAAGAGTATATAAAGAAGCAAAATATATGATTGTTGTGGTCAAAGATTTTATAATACACTTGAGAAAGTAGTATATGTATGTAATTAATCAAATACACACACAAATAGCTTTGCTATCTAGATGATAAGTTATATAAAGATTCAGAATTATAATATAAAAATCATAGAATAAAATATATGTAAGTCCTTAATAATTCAAAGTAATTTTTAAATTTACATCTTGTTTTCTTATAAAATGTAAACTATTTAACTGGTTGCACTATTTGTCGTTGGAGCACTGTTATTGATGATCTTTAATTTTCTGATATCTTTTCCACTCAATAACAATGTCCTATTACTTGGCTATTATAAGAAAAAGAAATAACAATAACAATGAATACCAACCAATGTTGTCCACTAAAACAGTTGCTAGAATGCAAACTGAAGTTCAAAGAGAAAAAGTCAAAGAATATTAGAGCATTGATCAGTTTTTATCTGGGAGAATATATCATATCTTTGATATATAAAGAAATATAGGGGAGTTCCCTGATGGTGTAGTGGCTTAAGGCTTTGGCGTTGGTGCTGTCAGTGCTGTGGCCTGGGTTCGATTCCCAGTCAGGGAGCTACCCACATACCAAAAAGCAAAAAAAAAAAAAAAAAAAGAAATATAACATAAGTCAGAAAATTAAGGCCAAAGTGTCCATAGTTTTGGAAATAATTCAGGGGCAAAGTACCTTAAACTGAATTAAAAATAATGTTTCAAACTTCCTTTCCATTAAAAGGTCCCAAAGGCCAAATTAATTAAGCATATAACAATTCCCTATCAAGCAGCTATTTTGATTTAGTTAACATAAATTAGGAACCTGATTATCATGTAGGTGTTTTAGAACCAAGATGTCATCAAATAAACATAGCAATATAATTTGTACAACAAATTGAGAGACAAATGGTTAGCTTTCACCTTGTAAAACTGCCTTCAGATTTTCCTCTGCTTTATTTTGTCTGCCAGAGTTTAGTTCATATCTAGCACCTCTACTCTAGATTTTTTTTATTAATAATTTAAGTGGCTCTCTAAGCCACTTCATGCATTCTTTAACTGAATCTATCCAGAGTTATTAAATTGTCATTCTACTTTCTCTTTATTTACACAGAGTTGATGTGTAGCAATTGGAATTCTTTTTTAATCAAGCATAAACATCAGGCACTCTCTATTATACATGAAGGGCCATTTCAGAAATGTTCAGCTAGTACCAATTTAGAAATTCTGATCTATTTCATTTTATTATGAAATTAGGATAAAGAAATCCTATCATTGAATTCCCAAACTTTCTAAGTGCTTCAGAGACAATGAAAATGAGGATTCAGCTTTAAATAGCTTACAACTTGATCTCCATGAATATTTGACTTAAGAAAGTGTTCACTAATTTGTGATATCTGCATTTCTATTTCAAATTAGAAAAACCATGAGAATTCTACCTTGAACCAACTCATTTTGCATTTCAAGTGCATAGACTATAAGCAACTTCATCATAGACTCTTTCATTAAAGAATCAGAAAAAAAAATTCTGCTCCCTAGTCAAAATTGATTTCTAGCATTTTCTATTGTCTCACATTAGTAAATAGAATGGATGAAATGCCTTCTTATATGTACCATCACATGGAAATCTTAATAAAACTTAAATGGAGTAACAAAAGAGAGATAGAAAAATGGACAAACATAATTTTTTAAATTTTATTTAATATTTTTATAACATTAAATAACTAGGATTCTTAACTCATTATTAAGACATTATTAAAAGTGAGATTAGTGAGTCTTAACAATTTTAAATGGAATTAGATATAAATATTTTCTAGAGAAAGTTTTTTCTTTAAAAACTATTCATTGTTCATTGGATCTGACTTAAATGGATCAAAGGTTTTCCTTAAATATTTTAAATTTTCCTGTTTATTCTTTAAGATTAAAGAGGACTTCTGTGATGGCAATCCAAATTTTCTTTTCCATCCATACTTATGTCCATATAAAAAATGTGTTAGAAAATGGTAGGAAAGATTTAAGTTTGTGGGTAATAAATATCCTTAATCTGTTTTCAATTACTGCAACCCTCTTAAAAGGGTAATTATGGAAAGTGAGAGCACATGAATTTTTAAAAAAGAATTCATTTCATGTTATGTAGAGCTTTCAGTTTCACCAGAAACTGAAAACTATACTTTCCATAAGCTTAAAAACAAGTGGTGTTTCTATATCCTTATAAATAATCTTTTTAAGGAGGAAAAATACAATAAAGAAGAAAAAACTACAACCAAGCAATCAGCTTTAATAATGAACTCTGAGAAAAGAGAATATCAGACACTACTTAAAACTATAAATTGATATGCTGCATTATCCATTTTCTAAGCAACTATATGAGTATAGATTTAAATTATTTGTGAGTGGATGATTCCATAGTGAGACTGCAAAATTATTTCAGTGATATTAAAAGGTATTATTTAATGTGCTGCAGAATGCTATAAATTGCACATAATAATACCCTCATAAAATGGATTTAGAATAATAATCTGTGTACTAAGGGAGCAATGAATTTCTAAGAAAAGGAGAGTATTTAGAAAAATTGCATTGGTCTTAAGACCATGCTGAATCTTACCCTCCAAAGAAAACTTAATACCCACTGCTTTTAAAATGACATGGATCATCTTGAAAAAATAGTAAGCAAATAGAAAAGAAAAGCAGCAAATGTGAAACAAAGTTTGAAATCTATATTATAAAAAGGCAAAGATCTTACTTGTTAAATCTGGAGGTGTGGAATTTTCAGCATATTTCCCAATGGTGAGGACTGCAAGCAAGAGAGCCAAAAAAATTCTTCACTTTTCCTTTGAAAAGATTGTCCAACCTATGCCTTTTATAGTTCCTTTATTCCACCACTCAAATGTGCTGAAAATCTGTCTCAGCTAAACAATGTTTAAGCATTTTCTGTTGTGTCAGTGATTATATTCTTAGTGGTATTCCCCTCAGTGAGTTGCAAAAATTTCAGAGAAAGGTGTGTTTAGAAGGTATAAAATGCCACAGCACCACATGCTACTAAAAGAACATGCAGTTTGAGTACATTTTATGAAGATACTGTACTCATGCTACACTTCCTTTCACTTACTCCACATTTGTCTGAAAAGTAAGCTAGACTGGGAGAGCAGCTTTTTATTGTTTTCTTTTTCTTTTTTTCTTAAGGAAAAAAAGATGTCGTTTAAGGCTATCCAGTAACATTTTGGGCCCTTCCCCAAAACCTTAAAAGAATGTAAACTATAATTCTAAACATGACTAGGATATCTAACTATTTCTATCCATCTATCATCTATCTATCATCCTCTATTACAGGTAACCTCGTATAACTTGGCACTTCTATAACATGGATTCACTTTAACACGATTCGAGAATGAGAAAAACCCTTGTACAACACGGCATCCTAGAACACTATTTCACTCTAACATGATTTGAGAATTAGAGAAATCCCCGAACAGCACAGAGCATAGTAAGAGCTTTTAAGAGCAAAAAAAATCTCATTTGCAATTAGGAAAATCCCTGAATAACATGGAATGTAATAAGAGCTTTTAAGAGCAAAAGATGCCTCACTTGAAATTTTTCATTTGAGTGTGGGTGTCATATCAGATTTGACTGCAGAATTTTAAAATTTAGTAGAATTTTAAATTCATTTTGATTGTGGAGTATTAAGTATATACATTTAAAATTTTATGTTTTTCTTTTAATACATTATACATAGATTAAAATTTTTCTGGTGTAGTATTTGTTTTTAAAATTTTGGAACCTAACCCCATTTTTTGTACTAGTCCTTTGTTTCGTATAACATGGATTCACATAACATGGCATTTTAGGAAACTGGCAACCATGTTATACGGGGGTTACTTGTACCTTCTCTATTTCTCAATATAAAAGGAAGCTCAGAGAGCATAACTACTGAGGAAAGGATGGGTTCTGAGTAAAAAATATTTAATAAAATCTGAATACAAGTATTGAAAAATCTTTTTCCTGATTCTCAGGTGTCATAAATTCGTCATGTAAAACTTAACTCCTTAGACATTGAAATTCTTGGGAACAGAGTTTAATTTAGAAGGACAATCTTCCAAATGTATACTTTGGTGAGCCATTTAAATGCATAAAGTTAATCATACCAATCTGCAATCTTACCAACAAAATTACATTTAACTAAATTATGACTAAGGTAGAATTTAAGATGAATTTGCTGAGCAAATCTGTTAGACATAAGAAACATATTAGTGAGTCTGTTTTTGCTTTGATGGGCAGCCCTGAGGATACTATGTCTTCAAGGTAAGGAATAGAAGCCAAGCCCATCTCAATCAGCTCAGTAAAATTTAACCTATCTAATTCACAAGGTTTGATTGCTCCCAATTCTTGTTGCAAATTAAATGACATAAACACTGTTGCATAAGGCTCCTTTCTCCTAATTTTAAGTTTCAGCTTGGAAAAACATCAATTAATGTCATTCCCTTATCAATTTCCACCCCATTATTCAATTCTTCCAAAGGAAGAACTACATTTTACTTGGGTAAATTTGGTAATGACTGAGAATGCCAAGGTTAACCCGCCTCCTCCTTTTATCTCTTGAGCAACTGTTTGCCCATAGAAAGCATTTTCTCTGGTGTACTCCAAGCTATAAGAAGTATTTAGCTAAAAAGCTTGTTCCTGCTTGACAAGCCTGAAAGTTGTGCTGCACTGCCTTAGTCAGTGCTGCACTGTCTGTCTATTTATGTGGTTCAACATTAGGAAGCACATTTTGGTCACATGCATAAACCATATTTTTTAACATTTCTAAGATAATAAGGCTGACTTCCTCCCTTCCACACATACCCGTGTCTTTCATACAACTATCAATTTTTAAAGATGTATTCTCCATCAAAATTCCAATGGTATTTTTTTAATAGAACAAAAAAGAAATCATGAGATTTGTATGGAATCACAAAAGACTCCGATAACCTAAGCAATCCTGGAGTTGGTGGGGGGAGCCAAATGTATCATATCGTCCCACTTCAAATCATACTACAAAGCAACAATAATCAAAACAACACAATATTGGCAGAAAAACAGGCCACAGACCAATGAAACAGAATTTACATCCAAGAAATAAACCCACATATATACAGGCAAATAATTTTTGACAAAAATAAAACAAAAACAAAAACATATAATGGAGAAAAGTAAGCCTCTACAATAAATGGTGCTGGGGAAATAAAAAAGCCACTTGCAAAAGAATGTGCTATCTGTCACCATACATTAAAATTAACTTAAAATGAATCAAAGACCTAAATATAAGATCTGAAACAATAAATCATGCACAGAAAGCATAGGCACTAAACTTTTGGACCTTGGTCTTAGGAAAAATTTTATGAATTTGACCTCAAAGTCAAGGGAAGTAAAAGCAAAAATAAATGAATGAGACTATATCAAACTGAAAAGCTTCTGCACAGCAAAAGCAACCGTCAATGAAACATAGAGGCAACCAACCAAATGGGAGAAGATATTTGCAACAACACCTCTGATAAGGGACTAATATTCAAAATGTATAAAGAACTCATACAACTCAACAACAAAAAAACAAACAACTTATAAAAATGTGCAGAGGGCCTGAACAGAAACCTCTTCCAAGAAGACATAGAAATGGCCAACAGCATGAAAAGATGCTCAACTTCACTAGCTATCAGGGAAATGCAAATCAAAACCACAATGACATACCACCTCACACCTGTGAGAATGGCTATGATTAACAAGACAAGTAATGGCAACTGTTGGACAGGATGTGCTGGTGGAAATGTAAATTGGTACAACCAATAAGGAAAACACTATGGAGGCTCCTCAAAAAATAGAATTGCCATACAACCCAGCAATCCCTCTCCTGTGCATCTACTCAAAAATTTTGAAAACATTTGTTTGTGGCCAAGACATGGAAACAACCATAGTGTTCTTTCGTAGATGATTGGATAAAGAGAATGTGCTAATTTGCTCACTGTAATTTTAGATTTTTTATTTTATTTGGTAAGAAATTTCTCCCTTCATGTAATTAGGGTGCCTTAGTATGAGAGTATTCAGCATTGAATAGACATGTAAGTAATTAGAGCAGATGACATAGAAACTCTGACTGGGTAATCTGACTTGTTACAGTTCTATTCTTAATGATGAGTTCTCAGGGGCTACCACTAACCCTATTACCAAGATTAGATTCAACTTAGATCTAGACTTACCACAGTAAGTCAGGTTTTAAAAACATGTCCGTCTGTTCTTTTGTTTTTTTAATCTGTTTACATTTTCTAAAAAAAAGAAGCAAAAATTTATATTTATAATCATCAACAATACTTGGAAATAATAATTATAACTATTACAATAGCTATTCCTTATGTGACACAATGATCTTCTAAGGGCTTTGCACATGTTAACTTACTTCTCAATATAACCCTATAAGCCCCATTTATAAATAGATGAAGAAACTAAGTCATAGAATATGATTAAGTAACTAATAACTTGCCCAAGGCCCAAAAGCTTGTAAGTGGCAGACTTAATCTTTGAACATTTGTGTTCTGGCTTCAGTATTTATGTTCTTAACCATTACAGCAGGCTAGGTTTTAGTATTTCATTTTGATAAATGCCAACAATGTTACGTTCAGCATAATTCTAAGCATCCTAAAATACGCAAAGACCAGTACTATTCCAAGTCATAGTTAAGGACAGATTGAAAATGTAACAAAAAAATACTGTCCACAGCAGTAATAAATTTGAAAAATATTTAAGACACCTAAAAAGAATCATGCAAAAATGTAGAAAATATTAATAAAAAATATAAGATGTAAATTGAGTAAGTAGATATATACTGTGTTTATAGACAAATAAATTCAGCTTTTATTTTTTATATTTTTATTGTTAGACTTATTGGGGTGACAATGTTTTTCAAGGGTTACATAGGTTCCAGGTGTACAATTCTACAGCGCATCATCTATTTGTTGCATTATATGTTCATCACCCAGTGTGAGTTCTCTTTCCATTACCATATATTTGGCTTCCCCTCCATTCTCTCCCATTCTCTCACTCTCATCCCACCTCCTCTCCCTTTACCCCCAGAATAAATCTGTTCAATATCAATAAAAATCCTAAAAGAATATTTTACAGAATTTGAAATACTGATACTAAAATACACAACATTGAATAATGACATGAAGAATTACCAACACAATTCTAAAAAGTAAATGTAAGGTGGGAAAATTGACCAGTTATCAAAGCTTATTATGAAATTTTAAAAGTGGAGTATTTATACAGAAAGAGATAAATAAATTAATGAGAAAAATAAATCAAAGAGTAATACTAATATGAAAATTTTAAATACAGTGTGACATTCAAATTACTCAATAAATGTTTTTGATACAAGTGAATTGCCACATAGAAAAAATTATACTGATACCTGATCACACTAAAGATAAAAATAAAATCCTATTTTAAAACTTTAAAAGCAAAGCTTTTAATTTATAAGTTAAATCTACTAGGTTCAGGTGGTACTTTTTTAAAAAAATACAAGAGTATAATATTAGAGTAAATTATTATTAAATTTGGCTAATCCAATCGTGTTTAATTTACATAAATTACTGAACAAATGAAAGAACTATAAATTAAATTGCAATATTTGAACAGACTTGTAGAAGTTTACTACATAAACAACAATTATTATCCAGGAAAATAAAAACAAACAAAACTCCATTCAAATTATTTACTGGAAGTAAGACCAGTCAATACACACACACACACACACACACACACACACACACACACCCATAAAAAAAACAGCATAGAAAGATATCTATTAGTAAATCAAGCATCCAGAAATCAACAGCTTCTTTCTACTCCCTTTACCATCTCTCTAGAACAAGTCATCATTACTTTTGTGCCAGGATTATATCAGTAGTCTCTTAACTCATTGAGCACCTTCTACTCTTCTCCCCTTCATTCTATTCTGAACACAACAATTAGAGAAAGCTCATTAAATTAGGGCCTAGATTATAACAAATCTGAGCAGAAGCAGTGTCTTTTTTCATTTCAATTTGAAGTAAGCTTATCCACCTTGTGGCCCTGGTCTGCATGTGGCCCCAGATAGCTTTGAATGCAACCCAACACAAATTCATAAACTTGCTTAAAACACTATGAAAATTATGTACAGACATTTTTTAAAGGTCATCAGCTATCTTTAGTATTAGTGCATTTCATCAGCTATCTTTAGTGTCAATGTGGCCAAGGGAAGCCAAGAGGTTGGACACCTCTGATAAGCCTTACCACACAGGGTGATAATAAATTCCAATTTGCTCAAGAAAGTTCTGTTTTATGTTTGTTGTCCCACCCCAGTTATTAATAGTGTTCCCTCTCACTCTTAAAAGTTTCCCATTGACTGATATATATAATTGTTTGTCAAGATCCAATTTCTGCTGTATCTTCTTTCTCATCTTGTACCATTGTTCCCCAACTATTTAACACTAGTGTCATTTCATGCACTTTCCTGCCTCAGGGACTTCTAACATACACCTTACATTTCTTCAGTTTGGAAATAAAATATCCCTTGTTCACATCTCTCAGTTCCTCAAGATTTTTGATAAAATTTCAACTTACCAGTAAATAGCCATTTTATTTTTACTAGCAATACTATAATCACACTTTCACTTGGTATACTACATCCCCTAACTCTATTTTTCATCATAACTTGTATTATCTTTTGACATATTGTATGTTCATTTTTTTATTTTTTCCTTCCCCCATCCTTTGAATGTAAATGTATTGAAATCAGGAATTTGTACTTGTTCATTCATCTCCAATGGTATTTCATATGCAATATGAACTCAACAAATGCATGTTTAATAAAAGAAAAAGACACTGTATTGCAGCATATTATGCACAACTGGAATACTATCTAAATGTGCAAAATGGCACATGACTAGAGCATATAAGGAAATAATGTTATGTAATGTATTTCTCTTCATATACAAAAATTTTGATTTGAGTTGCTTTAGAGGAAGAAGAAAGAAAGAAAAATATGACTGGGGATGATGTCACTGGTCATTTCAACCTTACCTGAAATACACTAATATATTTGTTAACAAAAGCTGTGGTTAAACATGAAAATAATAGTTTTAAATTTATAGTGAATGGAAATACTGGTATTTTCATATTATTCTTTGTGCCTTTTTGCATTTTTTTTATCTCTTTAAAATATGATATGTATCAATTACTCTCCCTCATTATAAATTAAATAGTGGAGAACTATGTTTTTCTCATTCACTTAGTTAATCATTTATAAAGTCTTCCATAAAATGCAAATTGATTTGAAGAACACATTTCTTAAACCAACATGCCCTTTTGGATGTTGCATTTTGTGAAAAATATTAAAGCTAAAATCATAAACTAGAAGCAAACAATAATGTTCTACGGTATTATTTCTTGTATAACATAATTATAAAAGTATAATTTATTTCAAATTACTTTTATAATCCATACCATGTTATATCCTAGAGTTTTCTGCCTCGTGTAGCCTATCACTGCCTCTCCAATTTTGTCCCATGTCTTTCTAATCCATACGTGCTTGGCTCCTTCTTTCATTTCCCTGAGATAAAATGAACATAATGTTTCAGCAAGGTTGCTTATCTTCCTAATCTTCTCCTTTTTCATGCAAAAATGTAACACCCTGCTCCACCCATGTCACAGAACTAACTGACATCTTTGTAAAAAACATTTTATAAACTCTAAAGTACTATATAATTATTAGGACTTACTATATTCTCTGGAAAAAAAACAAAAACAATTCTTCCAAAATTTAGTGATTATTTTTGTAGGGGAAAAAATGTGAAAGAAAAGAAAAGATAAATGCAGGTGATTAAATAGAGATTTTCCTATTAAGCATAGATTAGTAATGATAAAAGTAATAGGGAGCTCTCAGCTGAAGCTTCATTCTAATACTTTGACAAATCTCTTTTCTTCAATTTCTTTGCCAATAATTTATGAAAAATATGTTTCATGTTATGCAAAGAAAATAATATACTTAAAAATTGTTTTCAATAACCCTGATTGGGTATCACAAGGTTATATTGTTAAGAACTTTATTTTGGAAAAAAACAATGAACACAGAGCCATAATTTGATACCATAACACTGTCAATAAAAATATTTTCAGCAAACCCAGTGAAAGATAAGCAGTTGTTTGAGATTTTTATCTTTCTGATACCAAAAAAATCTATGAAAATCAATTGAGCAACTCAAAAGAAATGAAAACTTTAAAGAAATTGTGTTTCAAGTATACTCACAGAAATAATGGGAGATGCTGAAATGACACAGCATCATGTCCATTGTAATCAGAAACATTTCAATCAGAGGCTACATTTTCAACAACTTACATTCTATGAAGAAAGGTTAAAATTATCTCTAGACATGGTAATAATATTGTTCTATCTAAAAGAAAAAAATGGAATCTACTCTGTGAGCGATTGTCTTTTTTTGCTTTTTTTTTTATTGATTTAGTTTCTTTCCAGAACAAAATTAGTTTATATGGAATGAATCATTTCTATGAAACAGAATAGATACTACACTAGCAGAGAACTAATTTCCTATGCATGAAAAGAGTAGCCAGCCTATGTGTTATTTTCTTCTTCATTTACAATTAGTTCAAACTCAAATCTATGCAAGTCATGAATAGATTTTCTTGTCCTAGATTCCAAGGTATCTTGAGACCAAAACATTCCAAAATTATAATCTATATCACCAATATGCAATAATTTGCTATGAGTTATCACAAAACTCTTTCAATGGATTTGTCCAGCTAATGCTTCAAACATGTCTCTCTGAGTTTCACTGACACCTAGTTTATGTCTTCAGTGTATGGAATGATTTATTTTTCTGAAATCGTCAGCAAAGAATATTTATTATGCCTTGTTTCCATCACTTCATTAATACAAGGCTTTCCTCTTTCAAAACTCCATGAAAAAACTGTGACCTCACTCTGGCCAGAAAGGAGAAAGAGAGAAGTAGCTGCATGCACATTTCTTTGCCCACAACCAGCATCGTCTGAAAGACGTACATACAGTACTGACTCCAAGGATCAGGGCAGAGTCCTCAGGGCAAACTGAGAACAGAAAAGTGTAATTATGCTTATACTACTTGCATGGTCCTGCAGCCCCAGGAATAAAACAAAGGCCTGAATGCCTCTCCTCCACAGACCTCTGCCTACCCAGTATCAGCAGCAAACACCAAAGAAACTGCAATAGCAAGTGTCATGCTAAGGAGCAGAATATCGACATAGAAGCTACCAGATTGAGAAACCAGAGAAAGGGAGCTCAAAATAAATGTAAACAAAAGACAACCCAAGTAAAAGTGATGAGGCCAAACAGAAACAGAACTCAAAGCCATGATTATAAAAATGCTCAGGGAACTTAACAATAATTTCAACAAAGAATAGACAGCTAGCATAAAGGAAGACATACAAACCATTATAAAGGACCAGGTAGAGATAAAGATTATATTAGCTGAAATGAAGAATGGAATAAAAGTTACCAAACTAGATGAAGTAAAAGTGCAAAGCAGTGATTTTCAAGAAAAGCCAGCAGAAAATACCCAATAAGAACACATAGAATAAAGAATCCAAGAAAATAAGAATGGTTTGAGATTTCCCTGGGACAACATTAAGCATAATAACATTCGCATTATATCTACCACAAGGTGCAGAGGAAAAGCTAGGAATCGAGAACTTATTTGAAGAAATAACGACTGAAAATTTTCCTAACCTGGTGAAGGGAATGGACATACAAGCACAGGAAACACAGAGGGTCCCAAACAAGATGATCTCAACCAGGAACACACCAAGACATATCATAATTAAAATGACAAGTTAAAGAAAAAGGGAAAATTCTAAAAGCCACAAGAGAAATGCGAGTAATAACTTATGAGAGGACACCCATTCAATTCTCAGCTAATTTCTTATCAGAAACTTTGCAGGCCAGAAAGGATTGGCAGAAAATATTCAACGTGATGAAAACCAAGGACCTACAATCAATAATAATATATCCAGCAAGGTTAGCATTCAAAATTGAAGGACAGATAAACAGCTTCTGAGACAAGAAATAGCTAAAGGAGTTGATCACCACGAAGCCAGTACCACAAATAATGTTAGAGGGACTTCTTTAAGATGGGAAGAGAAATGAAAGAGTGGGTAAAGTAAGGAAAAGGGATGGAGAAGTTTAGTTTGATTGTTACAAGCCAGTAATCAAGGAGATATAGAGTATAACATGGGAATATAGTCAGTAAGGTTGCAGTAATTGTGTGGCATCAGATGGGTACTAGATTTGTTGGGGTGATGGGAGGAGAATGGTAGGGGTTGGTAAAAAAGGAGAATAAATCAAGAAGTACAAATTCATAGTCACAGGGGTGTAAAGTAGAGCATAGGACATATATTATAGTAAACAACATTGTAATAACTGTGTATGGTGTTTGAGGGGAACCAGATGTTTCAGAATGAGGATTTAGTAAGTTCTATAAATGACTCATCATTGTGCTATACATCTGAAACTGTTATAATATTATAGGTAAAATATAATTGCAAAATAAAGAGTCTCAACTGTGGACAAAAATATCCACAATTTTATTATAAAAAATATATTTTAATATTTTGTTTTATGCTTCTTAGGATTTTCAATGTTTATATAATTCATGTGTTTCTCATTATAAATATGTTAATATACTACATTATATTTTAAAATATATTTTAAAAATTAATACTTGTTAAAAAATCTAAAATTACAGAAATACATAAAATAAAGATAATTTTCTTACTAAAAAGGAAAAAGGAAAAACATGGAATTTAATTTCTCTGACCGTTGATAAATCAGATTAAGTAAATTAATCATTTATATAAAAAGTATTATGCAGTGAATAAAAATAATGTATTTGAAGAATAATGACATAAGAAAATTCTAGTAAAAAAGCAGAGTAGAATATGTATTTCCACTACAATATTTTTACATGGAGAAAACCATAGGAAGAGTACCAAAAATGTAACTATTGATATTCTAGGCTTTTTCTTTCTTAAAAATAATGTTTGATATTTCCTAATTAAAGTTGACATACAATATATTAATTTCAGGTATACAACATATTGATTAGACATTTATATAACTTATGAGGTGATCAACCCAATAAATCTAGTATTCATTCAATACCATACAGTTATTATAATATTATTGACTATATTCCCTATGCTGTATTTTACATCTCTATGACTATTTTGTAACTACAAATATAAACTTAATCCCTTCATGTTTTTTACCCTGCCCCTTAACCTCATTCCCATTTATCACCCTGTTAAATCTAATACCCATTTGAGACCATACATAGTTATTATAATATTATTGACTTTATTTCTTATATGATCTATATTCCCATGACTACTGTGTAACAACAAACTTGTGGTAGATATAATACCCGTCCCCTTTTTCACTCACCTCCTAACACACTTTTGGCAAGCACTGAAATGTTCTCTGTGTCTCTGATTTTGTTTCTGTTTTATTTGTTTGTTCCTTAGATTCCACATTAAGTGAAATCACATTGTATCAGTCTTTCTCTGTCTGACATACTCCACTCAACACAGCACCCTCCAGGTCCATCTATGTCACTGCAAGTGGCAAGACCCCATTCCCATCCATGGTTGATGAATTTCCATTGAATATATGTATTACCTCTTCTAACCCACTCATCCATCAAGGGACAACCCAACTGTCTGAACATCATGACCATTGTAAACCATGCTGCAATGAACATATGAATGCACATATACCCTTAAAGTATCATTTTGGGGTTTTTCAGATAATTACCCAGAGATGGAATTACTAGGTTCTTCTTTATCACTTAGTATACCCTTTGTTTTAAAGCCTATTTTGTCTGACATAGTATTTCTACTCCAGCTTTTTTCTTCACTCTTGTTTTCATGAGATACCTTTTTCCATCCCTTTACTTTCAGTTTGTGTGTCTCTTTTGATCTGAAGTGATTTTCTTGTAGGCAGCATATGTAAGGGTTTTGTTTTCTTATTTACCAGCCACCCTATCTTTTGATCAGAGCATTTAATTTATTTACATTTAAAGTAATTGTTGATAGGTATGTAGTTATTGCTATTTCATCATTTATAATTTTTGCTATTATTTTTATCTTTAAAAAGTTCCTCTAAGATTCCTGGTTTGTTAGTGATAAACTCCTTTAGCTTTTTCTTGTCAGGGAAGCATGTTATCTGTCTTTCTATTCTAAATGATAGCTTTGCTGGGCAGAATAATCTTGGTTGTAGGTCCTTGGTTTTCATCACTTTATTTCCTGCCAATCCCTTTTGGCCTGCAAAGTGTCTGTTGAGAAATGTGCTCACAGTCTTATGGGAGCTCCCTTGTAAATAACTAACTGCTTCTCTCTTGCTGCTTTTAAATTTCTCTGTTTGTATTTAGCCCCTGCCATTTTAATTATGATGTGTCTTGATGTGGGCTTCTTTGGGTTGAACTTGTTTGGGACTCTTTGTGCTTCCTGGGATTGTATGTCTATTTCTTTAGCCAGATTAGGGAAATATTCTGTCATTATTTTTTTAAATATGTTTTCAATTCCTTGTTTTCTCTTTTCTCTTTCTGGTATCCTTATGATCCAAATGTTGGTATGCTTGATTTTGTCCCAGAAATCCTTTTAAAGTATCCTTATTTTTTTCCTTTTGTTGTTCTAATTTAGTGTTTTCTGAAACCTTATCTTCCAAATCATTGATTTGATCCTCTGTTTCATCTAATCTACTATTGATTCCCTTTAGTGTATTCTTCATTTCAGTTATAATATTCTTCATTTCCAACTGGTTCTTTTTTATGTTTTCTATCTCGATTTTAATGTTTCCTATATCTTTGATGAAGTTCTCACTGAGATCACTGGGCATTCTTCTAACACTGTTTTGAACTCTGTGCTTGGTAGATTGCTTGTCTCCATTGTGTTTTGTTCTTATTTTGGAGTTTTTCTTTCATTTGGGACATGTTTCTTTGTCTCCTCATTTAAGCTACCTCATTTTGTTTGTTTCTATGCATTTGTTAGAGCTGCTATGTCTCTTATTCAAGGTAGAATGGCCTCATGTACCTTGCATCCTGTGGAGCCTAGCAACACCGTCTCCCTAGTCACCAAAGCATGGGTATTCCATGTGTGTGCTTTGTGTGGGTTGTATGGCCTCTGGTTGTAGTTTAGTCTTGATTGCTGTTTACATATCAGGCTGATTGATTGTGAGGACTGGCCATGACTACAGTGAAGAAACTGTTGTGCAGGGGCTGACTTTAAAGAGCAGGGTTCACTTCAGGGTCTCTGATGACTGCCAAGTCTGCTCTTTGAGTGTACGGTTTGTGAAGGTGATTGAGTGGTACTGTGGTGTGGTCTGAATCTGGTCACCAGGTTTGTTAGTTCTGGAGCCTCATTGGAGAAGATCTATTGCAGGCCAAGTTCTGCTGCTGCCTGTGTCCTGCCAAGGGTACTTGGTATAAGGTATAAAGTGATCTGCAGATGACTGCCACTTGTGTTTGGCTTGGACGTGCCTGGGAGATGCTAAACTTCCAACTGAGGCTGCCTGCCATTAGTGCTGGGCTTTACACTGCTTAGCAAGAGGTATCAGGCATACTGAATCCATGTGCTGCTTGTTTGAGATTTGTGAACCTTTGAGAAATTTTAGAAAAGTCTACAACAAAAGCCAAGACAGGAATTTTGTATAGAAAAGCCACAGGAAGCAGCTTGGGTGGGCCTTCAAGTTGTGCGGGGCAGGGTCTCAGGGAATCACCAGGGCAGGACAAATAGTATTATCTAAGTTAATGAAGACTCAGATATGGCACCAAATTTCACCTACAGGCTGGGATGGGGAAAAGCTCAATAAAGAAACTATGACTTCTGTCAGGATTTCTGTCTAGAACTAAGCTGCCTCTAGCCCTTGCCCTAAAGTCAGACAATTCAATTTCTCCCTGAATGTCTGTGGTGCCTTTTGAGCTGTTGCCCTAGCACTGGAGCTCAGAGTGAGTGAGTCTGTCAAGGAGTAATTCCATGCAGAGCTCCTTTAAGAGACGTGCCTGGGACTCTAGCAGCCCTCTGTCTCTCTCAGCCACAATCTTCATTGGTTTTCACAGCCAGAACTTATGGAGACTTTTCAACTTGGCATTGAAACCCTGGGCTAGAGAGCTTGGTGTGGGGCTGGGACCCCTTGCTCCTCAGGGTGGACCTCCACAGTCAAGATATCCCTCCTGATTTTTAACCACTACATGTGGTTATGGGAACAGGTTATTCTCATTTCTTCCCTTCTTGCTAGACTTAATTTTTTGCATGGCTTCTTTTGTATGTCTTTAGTTATACAGAACTTCCGTTTAGTGAGACTTCAGGTGATTCTCAATGATAGGTGTACTGTAGTTTAGTTGCAATTTTGTTGTGATGATGAATGGAGGTGAGGAGAGAATTTACCCACTCCACTAGGCTCTTTCTTCTAGTTCCTTGTATCATTATGTGCTTTCTAAAGTTCTGGCAGTGAGATGCTTTATTTTAATGATTTATTTAAATGTGTAGAGAAAGGTGAGAAAATGATACTTTAGAATATTTGGTTTTATTTTAATCCTTATATTTATACTGATATGAAAGAGGTGGCTAATTGCCAGTAAATCCTAGTTACTAAGAAGTTAAAGCAGTGAGTTGGCTTCCATTAAACACAGCTAAGGCTAAACATGAACATCTCTGTTGTCTTTTTCTGGCTATTATTACAGAAGCTAGAGGAAATTACATAATCATAAATCTAAACTCAGGATGGTGACTGACAGTGTGTTGGTAAAAGAAACTCATTTTACCCAGTACAAGTCTAAAGAGAGACCACAGAACTAATTTATCTTCTGATATAGTTCCAATTCTAAATGAGAGGAGAAATGGCAATGCATTAATCTATGCCTCTAATGTCACAGTTCTAATTTAACACATTACTGAGAAGATAAATCTTTGAATATGTCCTGAATAAATAACATATTGTTATGAATCTATTAATAAAGCATGAATAATTAGCCTAGGGACTTCTAGCACCTTTTTTTCCTTTTATTCTTATTAAATAATGAGACTATACAAATATTTATAGCATATATTTAAGGTATAAAAATAATACATAAAAATCAAGCAAATTATCTCTCAGTTTAAAAGAACATTATCTTAATTTTTAAGTCTTTTTAAGTAACCTTATCTACTTAGCTGTTAACTACTTTCTAATTTTGTATTTACCATATTCTTATTATTTTTCTTAGATTCACATGTTTGTATCTCTAAAATTATAGTGTTTACTTCTGCATTTTCAAACTTTATATAATAAAATTTTACTATATCTGTCCTCTCAGAACTGATATTTGACTCAGTTTTATGTTTCAGAGAGTCATCTTGCTTTATATGTTGATAAAATTGTTCCTTTTATCATCCATTGCATTCCTTTATAAGACTATACCATATGTAATGTAGCTTTTAAAGTTTTGATGGATTTGATTAGTGGATTTGAGTAATTTACTTATTTATTTATTTTTTGCTATCACAATATTGCTGTAATATCTTTTAGTCTTTCATCTTTTGCATGTTTCATGGCATCCATACACAGTGGGTTTTAGCATGCATATTTAGGTGTACAATTATTGGGCCATACAACAATTGGGTTCAAAATTACTATATGATGCCAAATTATTTCTAAATGATATTTTCTAGAGGACTTTTTGTCTAATGAATACTTCATTTTATACATTGCTGGATTTTATTTGCTAACATTGTTTTGAATTTATTATTTTAAGTTCATGTCTGAGATTACACTATATTTTATTTGCCTCTAATGTTCTTGTTTAGTTTTGTTATCAAGGTTATGTTAATATTACAAAAATGTCCTGGAGAGTACTTCCATCTTTTTTCTCTGAAAATAAAAATAGCATTTAAGATTATTACCTGACATTTCTAATGAAACCAAGTAAACAAGATAAATTTTAGTTTTAATATTTTTAATAGATGGTTAATATGTTAATTGTTACAGAATATTGTACACCTTGGGTACAGTATTTAATTGTCATAGAAATTTTTAATTGTTATAGGGTAAGGATTTATTATTATATGATTATTGTGTTTTATGTTTCTTAAACACTTTGTTTTTAAATTATTGCAATCAAACTTTTAATAGATCATATTTTCATGAACTATTGTATCCCTCACTACTTACACATATTGATGTCCTTTACTGTATTCATATTTTATGTTTTTTATATTTCTGCTTCACTTTTTTCCTTCTTCCATAACTGTTGGGTTTACTCTTTTATTTTCTTTTAACTTTTTAAGTTGATGCCCACTTTATTTGCATCTATATTTGTTCCTAATACATGCCCTTAATACATTACAGTTCCTCTAAACTACTGCTCAAATAAATTATACACATTTTAAAACCATGAGATATTTTGTTGTTGTTTTACAGTTTAAAATATTTCATTTAATTTACATTTTAAAATATTTTTCTTTGACTTATTAGTTATCTATTTCCTGACATATGACATTTTTCAAATATTGCTTTATTATAGATCTCTAGATACATGATAGTAGAATACTGTTCTTTATATTAAATACTTTGAATATGTTTTTAAAATATATTTTACTGGTAGACTTATTAGGGTGACATTGGTTAGCAAGAATTACATTGGTTCCAGGTGTGTGTTTTTTTTTAATATAGTTTATTGTTAGACTTACTTTGAAAACTTTTTGTGATTTGTTTTATTTTTCAGTATGTGGTCAGCCTTCATAAATATGTTATATGTCCTTGAAAAGAATATGTATTCAGCAGTTGTTGAATCAGTATTATATATATATTATATATCTTTAATCAAATATTGATTTGAATTGAACAAATCTTCTATGTCCTTAAAATTAGTTTATTATCTGCTTTTCTTATTAGTTATTGATAAAAATGTCATAAAAATTAACAAAATAATGCTGCTTTTCAAAACATTTTTATATTAATACTTCTCACAATATTTACATGTTTGTGAAACTATATTATTAAATAGATAAAATTTTATCATAATTATTTTTTCTGGTGAATTGAACATTTTGTCATTATCTGGAGACTTCCTCGTGCTTTTTAATGCTTAATGTATTTTGTTTTAAACTATACTTTGATATATATTTACATAAGCTTTTCTTTCTTTAGTGTTTACTTTGCATATCTTTTACTATTCTTTTACTTTCAGTCTTTCTGTATACTTGTGACTTAGATATAAACAGCACTTTTAATATATTCTGACAGTCTTTGTCTTTTTTAATAAAGAATTTACTCATTTTACACTTAATATAATAACAATATTTTGGGAATATTCTCACCATCTCATTTTGTAACTTCAATTTGTTCTATCACTTCTATATATTTTTTCTCTTTTCTTTCATTTGAATTATTTTTTCCATGTACAGGGCTACCTCAGTACTCATTGTTAATTGGTACCAAAAATGATGAGTGCCAAACAAATTTTTCCCATAAGAAATAATGTAAGCAAAGTAAATAAGTGTAATGTGTTCCTAAAGCAAAAATACACAAAATGAACCACAGAGGCTAAGATAAGACCACGTGGAGATATGCAGAGAGCAAGAGCTACTGCATGACTACTGTGTAACCCTCTGTTTCAATTAGGAAGTGTAGTGAGTCATGAAGCAATTGACACAAACAAGTTCTAGTTTGTGAGTTCAACACCAAACAAACAACAAGTACTGGGGCAAAATTTTGCATAGAAATGTGTCGAGGACCAAATTTGATGAATTTGAAAGCAGTGGAGTACCAAGGTATGACTGTTATCTAGTTTAATGTTATGCAATCTATTATTAATTTTAATGATTAATTTAAATATGTTAATGTGAACAAAAGTCACAAGCTCTAAGTGCAAAACATAATAAAGAACAACAAAAGAGTAAACATAAGTATATGAGGGCTGTCCAGAAAAAATCTAGTCATAAATGCTTCTTTTATATTACATGACTGGATACTTTCTGGTCAGTCCTCATATATCTAAATAAATGTCAGTAATAATTTATGTTAAGTTTTAAAATATAATAAAATACAGAAAAACAATAGCATACAAGCTGGGAAGAATACATAGAGTTATGTGTTCTAATTATAATATCCATATTATGAACTATATATTATTTAAATATAATAGTATAATTTGTAAGTCAAGACATCTCCAGGTAATAATTTGCCAGGACTTAACCAAGCCCAATATTAAGGGCACAATCCTTCAAAACACTGCCCTCATTTAAAACACTAGCCACAAGTTCTCTGTTCCCCAGAGCCACACTCACTTCTGACAAGCTGGCTACAAATTTGAAGTTTCTCACCCAGAGGTTCAATAATTCACTAGAAAAACTCACAGAACTCAGGAAAGTACCATATTTGTAACTACAGCTTTACTATAGCAAGAGGAATTGAATTTGAATTAACCAAAGAAGAAAATACATAGAGAGAAGTCTGAAAGAGCTCCAGATGTCCTTGGGGACATGTTACCCTCCCCACATTGAATTATGACAATACTCAAAAAACACTTTCAACCAAGATAGTGTGCCCAAGCTGTGTCAAGACTTATTATTGTGGTTTTATTACCTAGGCAGGATTGATTGAATCATTACCCCATGTGACTCAATCTCCATCCTTCTACCCTGCCTGAAGGTTGAGCTAATATCATATGATTCAACCCTATAATCACATGTTTAGTCTTTCTGGCATGGCCAGCACTCATTCTGAGTCATCTCATTAAAATAAACTATCAAGGGGTTCATCATGAGTCATTATCAGCATAAATTTATCTGTTGTGGTCTGCAGGACCCACCATGAATAATAAAGACACTCTTATCACTAGGGAAATTCCAAAAGCTTAGAGTTTACTTATTACAAACAGGGAACAAAAACCAGCCAAGTTCTTTATTACACATCACTAAAGAAAAAAAAATTGTTAAACAATTCCTCTCTTACTTGAAAAGGAGAGAAAATAGAATAAAAATTTTAAGAAATAATAAAAAGTAGAAAAAAGGTCACAAAATTAGAACACAGAAAGAGTAATACAAATAAAAACCAAACTGCAAAAAAAAAAAAAAAAAAAAACACTGCATTTTGCTAGATTTAAACCTGCATGTTCTAAATATACAAATTGAAAGACAAAAACAAGAACACTGGATTTAAAAGAAAACGTATATGCTGTTTATAAGACATGCATCTAAAATGTAATGTTTTATTTGTTATTGGAATAGATGGACACTTATAAATTTCTTACTATGATTAAAGATTATTTCTTCTTTTGTTATATATATGTATGTATGTATATATATATACATACATATATATGTGTATATATATATGTATGTATATATGTATATATGTAAATACATATATATATGTATTTGCTTTATAAGCTTGAGGCAATTATGTTATTAGTTATATAATAATTTAGAATTGTTATGTATTTATGGTAAATTTAACTTACATTACTATAAAATGTACCCATTTACTTCTAATACCTTTTGTCATAATTTCTACTTTGGCTGATATTAATATAGCCACACCAGTTTCCTTTATGAATATTTGCATAATACATTCTTTCTATCACTTTACTTTCATTCTTATAGGTATTTTTAAATAATGTATTAGAAGAGAAAATACAGTATTGATTATAAATTATTTAAAACCTAATGACGAGGATATATCAAATCTTATAAGATGCAGCCAAAGCCATAGTAGAGTGTAAATTATAGTCTTAATGTATATATTAGAAGAGATAAAAGGCTAAAAATCAATGAGTTAAGCATCAGTCTCAAGTAAGATTGAAAAATTAGAGCAAATCAAAACACTGAAATTTTAGAATGGAAGAATTAATAATTAAAACAATAATAGAAATTAAAGGAAAACAAAATAAATGTATAATAGCCTGGACCAAGAAAGCCAAAAGTAATTTTTTAAGAATTAAGTCTGTTGAGGGATAATTTATATACAGTAAAAGTCACTGTTTTCCAGAGGTAAATTCTGAAAAATGCCTTTCTACATAACTACCACCTCATTTTCTTAACTCCAAAAATTTCATCATGCCCCTTTGTGGTCAATTCACTCTCCTAACCCCACCCTGAGGCAACCATTATTTCTTTTATGTTCCTAGAAATTTACCTTTCCCATAATGACATACAAAAAGAAACATACATGTAGACATGAGTGTCTGGATTCTGTCACTTGGCATAATTAATTTTGGATTCATCTACTCTGTTATATTAATCAGTAGTTCATTTATTTTATTATTGAGTAGTATTCCATTGTACAGGATGTACCACAAGTTGTTCATCCATTCACCATTTGCATAATTTCCACATTTTGTTGTTTATGAATAAAACCAAGACTGACTTCATGGTCATGTGATCTGTGCAGTAGCAGAGTGCCTGCAATCACATGGGCCCTACGGCTGGTTTAAATGTTATGCTGTCATATCTTGAAATTCTTTTTTTTTTTAATTTATTTTTATTGTTAGACTTATTGGGGTGACATCTGTTAGCAAGGATTCAATAGGTTTAATAATTTATCTTTGAACTTGTGATTTCTTTAAGTGAAATTTGATTAAGACAATTGAGCATGAGTTTGAATGAAGGAAGCACATGCTATATGTGTATCTGCCATTGCTTGCTACTCCATTTGCATATAATATTTGCAATGCCTCATGAGTACAGAAATCTGGTGGGCCATTATGCTTGAGAGTTTAGTGAGACTGAATGTAAGTACAAGACAAATGTCTAGGACTGAATAATCAGGAGCAGTGACAGCCCTGCCAAAACTCACACACACACACACACACACACACACACACGTACAAAATAGAAAGCCTGAATAATTTACTACTGAAGAAATTAAATGTATATTTAAAATAGTTCTCAATAAAAATGTAAAATGTATTTATTGCTGAATTACTCCCAACATTTAAAACAGAAATAATTTCAAACTTACACAAACTGTTACAGAAAATATAAAAAGTGGGAGCACTTCCATTTTCCTTTTAGTAGATCAGCACAACCTTAATATCTAAATTTGACAATGATTTTCCAAAAAGAGAAAAATTCCTGACCAAGCTCACTTGTACATAGATTTAGCAATCCTAAATAACATTTACAAACTGATTCCAGAAACAGAACAAAAATACCATATTATAACCTGATTAGCTTTATTTAAGTAACGTAAGAGTATGTTTCAATTCAAAATCAATCAGTGTAATTCACACTAGTGAAATAAAAATTATATGATCATTTTATTGATGTAAAAAAGCACTCAATAAAATTCAAAATACATAAGATAAAAACTAAGCAAATTAGACATTTTATAAAAATGATATTTTTCATTAAATTTATTGGGGTGACATTGGTTAATAAAGTTATATATGTTTCAAATGTACAATTCTACAGTGCATCAGGTGTATGTTGCACACTGTGTTCATCAACCAAAGTCGAATCTTCTATTGCCTTACATTTGACTCTATTCTTTTCTACCCCTCCTTCCCTCTGGTAACCACTATACTGTTGTCTGTGTCCAGGGGTTTTTGTTAGTTTGTCTTCTTCATTTGTTGATTTCAGTTTTACATCCCACCTTTGAGTGAAATCACATGGTTCTTGACTTTTTTTATCTGACTTATTTTGCCTAGTACAATATTCTCAAGATCCAGCCATGTTGTCGCAAATGTCAGAATTTTATCTTTTCTTATGGTAACATCTGTTATTACTTGTTTTGTTGATAATAGTCATCCTAAAATGTGAGGCACTATCCCATTGTGGTTTTGATTTGCATATCCCTAATAGCTACTGAAGTGGAGCATCTTTTTGTATATTTGTTGGCCATTTGCACATCTTCTTGGAAGAAGAATTTGTTCAGGTCCTCTTCCCATTTTTAAATTAGATTCTGTTGTTGTTGTTGTTGAGTTATGTAAGTTCTTTACATATTTTGGATATTAGCCCTTTATTGGAGGTGTTGTTTGCAAATCTCTTCTTTCATTTGGTTGGTTGCCTCTCTGTTTTGTTGATGGTCTCTTTTGCTGTGCAGAAGCTTTTAGTTTGATATACTCATAGTCTTGTTTATTTATTTTTGCTTTTACTTCCCTTGCCTTTGAGGTCAAATTCATAAATTTCTCTTTGAGACCAAGGTCCACAAGTTTAGTCCTATGTTTTCTTCCATGATTTTATTGTTTTAGGTCTTATTTTTAGGTATTTGATCTATTTTAAGTAAATATTGGTATATGGTGACAAATAGCAGTCTAATTCCATTCTTTTTCATGTGGCTTTCCAATTTTCCCAGCACTATTCATTGAAGAAGCTTTTCTTTTACACACTGTATGTTTTTGGCTCCTCTGTTGAAGATTATTTGCCCATACACACATATATGTGGATTTATTTCTGGTTTGTCAATTCTGTTTCATTGTTCTGTGTGTCTCTTTTAGGAAAACATTCTTAATATAAAAAAGTATCTACAAGAAAAAAGTAAGCATATACCATAATTAATTGTGAATGTTGACAGATCTGAGATTAAAAATTAGAATAGAATTACCATAATCACCCTTTATAGGTCATGGTCAGAATATTCAATTTTAAAAATGTTTTGAAGATTGGATTACATGAAAAAAATCTGTCATTACTTATATAATCTTGTATGTAAATAGTCCAAAGAATGTGTAGATAAATTACCATAGACTTTCAGTTAACCAGCACCAACAGGGATTGGTGGATGCCAGATAAATGTAGTTTCTGGTTGCTTTAGAGTTACTATTAAAAATAGACCTAACTAATACTATACCCCATACCATACCATACCATGCCATAACTCTGTATTCCCTTGATATTAATATGAAATATAGTAATAAAATCAAATGAAGAAAAAGACAACACAGCACAGTTTTATTATAAACACAGCTTCATTTCTTCTTAATTAGCCATTCAAATTACAACTACTGGCAATATTGAAAACAAACTTAAAAGATCTGAAAAATATAATGATATTTAAGGCAAAAGAACAAAGGAAAACCTAAAAAATGTTAACCGACTCTCATTTCAGAGCTCAACACAACAATTAATCAGCTTGGGGAGAATGAAATCTTTCACATTAAATTTTACATGCATAGTTGAAATATGTATTAAATGTATCAGATCTTTTGCTTTAATTTCTACATGTAATATGGCAAAGCCATGATAAATTTTAATGAAAATGGAATGATCATCCCACATTTTAAACCCTTATCTGAAAATAATAATGGATTATTTAATATATAAAAACATGTACATATGCACATATTTTTCCATATTTCTATATATTTTATAACTGAAATGTAAGAATCCACCTGCCTTCTTTGAAATTCCAGAGAAAAGGTATATGACAGGAAATCCAAAGCAAAGTTTATAATATTCTTCCAGAAAGTGTCCAGCAATGTAATATGAAAAAAAGAGACATTTGTGGCTGGATTTTTTCTGGACATCCCTTGTATATTTTATGCTATAAAATAAAACTATTACATGAAGAAAGTACTTACACTTAATATATTTCTAAGTGCCTCACAATTATTTTTATTCTTATATTTTATATAAATAATAGGATAACAATAAGAATTACCAGATACTGTATTATAAACTAATGAGAGAACAAATAACTAAATTTCTCTGTATAACTAAATGTGCTCTGTATATTATTCTGGGTGCCAGATTTAACAAATGAATGTCTTTTTAAAAGTGTAATTAAGTGTTCAAATCAAGTCTATGGAAGCAGGAATGATGCAATCAGATAGTTTCTTCATGCTTCATAAAACAATGGTGAACATTTACTATAAAAAGGCCATATAGAATTGAAGCAAATGAGATTGTGTCTGCAGAAAAATGTCCATTAATTTAAATAAATCAAAGGTGTACACACACACACACACATACAGACATAAATTTATACAATTTTACTCTGAATTATATATACCAGGGATCCCAAATACATGTATACACATTTTAAGAGATGTTATCTATATATTACTTTTTGAAGTTGAATTGAACTACAGTAGCAATGTGTAGTATGATATTCACTCAAAAGATGGCATTAATCAAATGAATGCTAGCATCACTATGAGACAGGCAGGACAGTAAAAAGTAATGGCAGAAGCATGCTTGTCTGGCAGGAGCTCAATACCACTTCCCAGGACAATTGATAAAATAAAGAGGTGCAATTGAGTTGCCCCCACATTCTCCTAACTTAACATCACTTAACTTCTACTTATGGGGGACCTTAAAGAATGTGGTGTACCATAAAAAACTGGCTACACTGGCGATACTTCAGGAAGAAATTGAAATGGCATGTGCAGCAATTCAAATGGACACTTAGGTCAGCATCGTTTAAGCAGCTGTTTGCTGTAATCAGAAGTATCTGGATGCTGATGGTAACCACTTTGAGCACCTCCTGTAATTGCAAAAGTCAAATGTGACTTGTATTCATCGTTTGCTATTGGTATATATTGAGTATTATAATTTTAATACAGTTTTTTCCTTTCTTAAAATGTGTATAAAATTTGTTGGCATCCTCTGTAAAAACACGGTCTGAAATATTCTTAAATTACATTTTCATCTGCAAGAAGACATGCTCTTATGTGAGCTGAGCTAAAACTTCCTATAGTATTTAGTGTTTGGAGAGAATAAAAATCACGCACTGATGATTTAAAAATCACAGATGTATCGTTAATACCATTCTGCTGAAATAAAAATGTAAAACAAACAACAAAATTAAGTACCTTCTAAAATGTGGGAAGAATACTAGAGAATATATTGCTTATCACAAATTGACTAATCATGGCTTTAAACAAGTTGCTGAGCAATTACCTTTTTAAAAACTAAAATTTTATGAGGCAAAAGGATAAGATTAAGCTTCAGTGAATGTAGTTTCAAATTTAACAAAAATTATAGTTTTCACTTTTTGTTTCTGCATAACCAGTGAAGTGATGTCTTTTATCCTGTTTTTAATATATGTAGTTAGATTTTATTTCACAGTTTATAATAGATGTTGATAATAGATATGATGAATGATGGAACTAGATTCCAAAGACATTACGTAAATCAATCCATGTTTTAAGTTTTACCTTCAGTGGCAGTATACCCATCACCTATGGTCTATTGGTGATTTTAAAAAATTCTTTTTCTAATCTCAGTTTCTTTTAGAGTACGCCTATTAAAATTCAGTTTTTGATTCCAAAGACTCCACCAAGAAACTATTAGAAACAATTAACGAGTATAGTAAAGTTGCAGGATACAAAATCAATGTTCAAAAATCAACAGTATTCCTTTATACAAACAACGAATCCACCGCAAAAGAAATGAGGGAGTCAATTCCTTTTGCTATCACAACAAAAAGAATGAAATACCTGGGAATTAACTTAACAAAGAACGTGACAGACTTATACACAGAGAACTATAAGACACTTTTGAAAGAAATTGAAACAGACTTTAAGAGGTGGAAAAATATCCCCTGTTCATGG